>JASAND010008202.1:0-15423 GCA_030248195.1 Trissonchulus latispiculum | reverse complement strand
AAACTTCAAAACAAAATTCTTATCTATTGTCTCGGTGAACGGTAGGGGGAAGCCGTTTGCTTGCTGCCGAGCGTCAACTTGTTCGTCGAGTGTATAGGGGAAGTGGGTTTCCCCGATTCACCGACGACAAGGAACTTGTTCGTCGAGTGTATAGGGGAAGTGGGTTTTCCCGATTCACCGACGGCAAGGAAGGGGGGGTGGGAGGAAGAAGCGTGGATTCCATGGAGTCATATCATCCGAAAGATGGTGTATTGGACCGAAGCTACCATTTGGTCCAAGAGAATGCTGATCCCGAAAGATGGTGTAACTTTGCCGAACACACTGGGTATGTACGGCAAACATGAGTGTAGTATTTTGGGTGCCTATGGAACTTTGTTCCGAGAGCTGGACTGACAGATTGTCAAAAGCAGTCCACGAGGTTTAAAGAGAAGGAAGTGTCTGATACAGTTATGTCTGTTGGCTGTATCTAGGCTGATTGCTGCTTCCTTCCGCCCTCCTTTGAATTGTCATTATATATACTGTATGTTATACTCTGTATGTTGTATTTTGGTGCCTACGGACCTGGAGTAATAGATTGTCAAGAGGACTCCAGTAGGCTTAAAGAGAAGGAAGTGCCTGGTACAGTTACGTCTATTGGCTGTATCGAGGTTGATTGCTGCTTCCTTCCGCCCTCCATGCCGAATTGGGACTGAATTGTTCCGGGAAGCAAAGGGAGAGGGCGCTGTACCCTCGTTAATGTCTGATTAGCACCGGCCGGGCTTCTCAGGGGTTAACGAGGTGCAGTGTTCTTTCCTGGCGCCTAACGGGGCATGAAGGTTTCAAAGTCGGCGTGGGTTTGTTGGGTGTGGGTTCATTCCATTTGTTGCACTGACCGATTACATCGGTTGCGAACCTTTCGGTTCGATGTTGTTCCATGTTCACTTCCGGGTTCCAAGTAGATTGGGTAGTTAGGTAGGTTCCGGGCCGTGACGGTTCGATGTTTCTTCGTTGTTCCATTGCTTAGATCAGGGGTACGAACCATGATGGTTCGATGTTCGATTCTTTCTCGTTCGGTTCGGTTCGATAGTTGAGTTTTCGATAGTTGGTAGTTGAGTTTTCCTTCGTTTAGCGGGGGATGGAGACGACGTTTACGAGCAAAACTTATTGGGTTGTATGATTACTTGCGTTTGGACTTAGACATTTTCGAATTCGGTTTGGACTTAGACATTTTCGAATTCGGTTTGGACTTAGACATTTTCGAGTTGGGTTTGGACTTAGACATTTTCGAGTTGGGTTTGGACTTAGAAATTTTCGACTTGGGGTTGGAACCCGGAAGTTGGAACCCGGAAGTGAACGAACCCGGAACTATACGATTTTTTTTTGTTTACGGTGCCAATATGCAAATTAGTTTCGTTGGTATAAAAGGAGGTGCGAAGATTGTAACCGTCATTATTCCGGGTTTCTTCCGAGTCGGGTGGTGGGGCTAACGAGACTTCGGGTGGAGAAGCACGACTCTAACACGATTCAGACGACGACCTGACCCGACTTGGTACGCATGTGTACCAAGTCGGGTCAGGTCTTCGTCTGACTGTTGTTAGAGTCTATGCCCGGGTACATATATGTACCAAAGCACAGACTCTAACACGAGTCAGACGGAAGGCCTGACCCGACTTGGTACGTATATGTACCAAGTCGGGTGAGGCCTTCGTCTGACTCGTGTTAGAGTCTTTGTTTCGGTACATATATGTACCAAAGCAAAGACTCTAACACGAATCAGACGAAGAGCTGACACGACTTGGTACGTATATGTACCAAGTCGGGTCAGGTCATCGTCTGACTCGTGTTAGAGTCTTTGTTTCGGTACATATATGTACCAAACCAAAGACTCTAACACGAATCAGACAAAGTTTCACGTGAATTTCATGTTCACAACATGACCAGACTCTGGACAAGACAATAAAATGGATTAAATTGTGGGACCGGTTTTGAACCAATCAGATTACACACTCTGCGTGGACAAACAGTATATAAATGGAGAACCACGTCGACATCCATTCAGTTGGTTTGGGACATGGAGTTGGGAGGGTTACCCTGATTTATGACTGGAAGCTGATGACGTGACGGTCGTGTATGACTTGTGCCTGAATTCTGTTAGAGTCCATTCTGTAGTTCACGCCAGGACTCCGACAGCATTGTCGGAGTTCTGCAGTTGGTATATGTGTGTACCACAGGATGGACTCTAACATGGTTCAGATAACGTAATTGACTGATTCATCATCATCATTATCATCATCATCATCATCATTATTATTATCATGGTCGAGACACACTCGTGTATGACTTGTGCCTGGGTCATGTTAGAGTCTATTCTGTGGTCCACGCCAGGACTCCGGAGTCCTGCAGTTGGTATATGTGTGTACCACAGGATGGACTCTAACATGGTTCAGATAACGACCACATCATCATCATCATCGTCAAGACACGGTCGTATGACGTGTGCCTGAATCATGTTAGAGTCTATTCTGTGGTCCACGTCAGGACTCCGACAGAATTGTCGGAGTCCTGCAGTTGGTACATATGTGTACCACAGAATGGACTCTAACATGGTTCAGAAAACGTGGTCATGGGTTGATTCGGTACGTATATGTACCAAGCCAATACAGCATCTTGCCACAACTGTCGTTGTCAGCTTCCAGTCTGTCGTTGGGATAGGAAACCTCGCCCGCCAACCCCTATTTATGAAGCCCATTTGAAATTCTAAATTCTATATATAGTTTTCTTTTATTTGAGGTTGCTTACATTTATATATATATTGTGCCAAGCAACTTGAGTCAACTTTAACGGACACGGACACTGATTGATAAATTGAGGTATGGCTAGAAAGAAAGGACGACTCCCTTCGGAGAGTAGTCCAGAAAATTCTAAAGTTTCAAAGTCCCCCCTAAAAAGAAGCGAAAGCAAAAGAAGTCTAAATCTGAGAATCCCCCCACCTCTTCAGATCAGCAGGGCTCCTCTTCCCAACAGCCACAGCTTCCAACTAACCCGGAACTCGAGAACGAAAGTCCTGAGGATAGACTTAATGCTTCAAATGAAGTTGTTAGTTCCTTAGTAGATGAAGTTGTTAATAATGAGTCCACAGTTCAGATTGAGGGGCCGGCTGACCCAACTGCGCCAGATAATGATGCAGAAGGTGAAAATGCCTATGAGGAAGCCATGGCTGAAATTCAGCCAAGCGTCGACGCAAAGGAAATCACATCGAATTTTCATGGTCGAAACGTCCATGTTTGTTACATTTGCCGCACATCAGAAGATAACATCGGAAAGCACTTGGCAAGAGGTCCGCACTATTTGGACATTAAGAATAAAAAGTGCTATTTTAAATCTAAGGAGGCATGTGACAGAAAACGAGCTGAAGAACTAAGGAGGTGCAAAGCTTTCACAACATTTTTCATTGAGCAGCAGTGCCAGCTGCTGCGCTCGAAGCCGAAAGTTCCGAAAATTGACCTCAGCGAAATTTTTACAGGTTTTATAATACAAGGCAGCTTTGAGTTGGGTCAGCTGGCTGAGGCCATTAATAGGGAAGGAATTCGTGCGACTCTTGACCCATGGATGGCAGATTCAGCTTTCAGTTTGGTGAAACCTGGGCAGATTGAAAACATGCCATCCACATCTCGAGCACATACCTCTCTGCAACAGCCAAACACACCTCCTCCGCTTTCCCCGAAAACTCCGGAAATGACTCCCAACACTGTCGGCGAAACCTCTAGTTTAGATATTTCACTAGCTCGCAGAGAAGTTTTGAGACAACAGCCCGCAACAGTAGCTGTGAGTCAATTTGTATCTCCGCCAGTGCCCAAAAGACGGAATCTTGAGATGCCAGTTGCCCCAGAGTTAAGTGCTTTGACTGAGGCTACAGAAACCGGAACAGGTTTGAGCCCTCCCCCAAATCCTACTGTCAGTCCAGCGATTCAAGAGTCAGTTCAAGAGACTGAAAGTTGTATTGACTTAGCTTCTCATGAGGAACCTCCCCCAAACCCCCCAGCTTCTCCAGAGGGACCTCCCCCAAAATCCCCAACAGTCCAAGCTTCAACAGCGAGCAGTAAGTCAGGAACATATGTTGAGATTGTAGACTCTCCGCAGTGGAAACCTAAAAAGAAAAGAACGCCGTTTCCACAGACACGTCGACAATCGAGTCGGGTCAGGTCATCGTCTGACTCGTGTTAGAGTCTTTGTTTCGGTACATATATGTACCAAACCAAAGACTCTAACACGAATCAGACAAAGTTTCACGTGAATTTCATGTTCACAACATGACCAGACTCTGGACAAGACAATAAAATGGATTAAATTGTGGGACCGGTTTTGAACCAATCAGATTACACACTCTGCGTGGACAAACAGTATATAAATGGAGAACCACGTCGACATCCATTCAGTTGGTTTGGGACATGGAGTTGGGAGGGTTACCCTGATTTATGACTGGAAGCTGATGACGTGACGGTCGTGTATGACTTGTGCCTGAATTCTGTTAGAGTCCATTCTGTAGTTCACGCCAGGACTCCGACAGCATTGTCGGAGTTCTGCAGTTGGTATATGTGTGTACCACAGGATGGACTCTAACATGGTTCAGATAACGTAATTGACTGATTCATCATCATCATTATCATCATCATCATCATCATTATTATTATCATGGTCGAGACACACTCGTGTATGACTTGTGCCTGGGTCATGTTAGAGTCTATTCTGTGGTCCACGCCAGGACTCCGGAGTCCTGCAGTTGGTATATGTGTGTACCACAGGATGGACTCTAACATGGTTCAGATAACGACCACATCATCATCATCATCGTCAAGACACGGTCGTATGACGTGTGCCTGAATCATGTTAGAGTCTATTCTGTGGTCCACGTCAGGACTCCGACAGAATTGTCGGAGTCCTGCAGTTGGTACATATGTGTACCACAGAATGAACTCTAACATGGTTCAGAAAACGTGGTCATGGGTTGATTCGGTACGTATATGTACCAAGCCAATACAGCATCTTGCCACAACTGTCGTTGTCAGCTTCCAGTCTGTCGTTGGGATAGGAAACCTCGCCCGCCAACCCCTATTTATGAAGCCCATTTGAAATTCTAAATTCTATATATAGTTTTCTTTTATTTGAGGTTGCTTACATTTATATATATATTGTGCCAAGCAACTTGAGTCAACTTTAACGGACACGGACACTGATTGATAAATTGAGGTATGGCTAGAAAGAAAGGACGACTCCCTTCGGAGAGTAGTCCAGAAAATTCTAAAGTTTCAAAGTCCCCCCCTAAAAAGAAGCGAAAGCAAAAGAAGTCTAAATCTGAGAATCCCCCCACCTCTTCAGATCAGCAGGGCTCCTCTTCCCAACAGCCACAGCTTCCAACTAACCCGGAACTCGAGAACGAAAGTCCTGAGGATAGACTTAATGCTTCAAATGAAGTTGTTAGTTCCTTAGTAGATGAAGTTGTTAATAATGAGTCCACAGTTCAGATTGAGGGGCCGGCTGACCCAACTGCGCCAGATAATGATGCAGAAGGTGAAAATGCCTATGAGGAAGCCATGGCTGAAATTCAGCCAAGCGTCGACGCAAAGGAAATCACATCGAATTTTCATGGTCGAAACGTCCATGTTTGTTACATTTGCCGCACATCAGAAGATAACATCGGAAAGCACTTGGCAAGAGGTCCGCACTATTTGGACATTAAGAATAAAAAGTGCTATTTTAAATCTAAGGAGGCATGTGACAGAAAACGAGCTGAAGAACTAAGGAGGTGCAAAGCTTTCACAACATTTTTCATTGAGCAGCAGTGCCAGCTGCTGCGCTCGAAGCCGAAAGTTCCGAAAATTGACCTCAGCGAAATTTTTACAGGTTTTATAATACAAGGCAGCTTTGAGTTGGGTCAGCTGGCTGAGGCCATTAATAGGGAAGGAATTCGTGCGACTCTTGACCCATGGATGGCAGATTCAGCTTTCAGTTTGGTGAAACCTGGGCAGATTGAAAACATGCCATCCACATCTCGAGCACATACCTCTCTGCAACAGCCAAACACACCTCCTCCGCTTTCCCCGAAAACTCCGGAAATGACTCCCAACACTGTCGGCGAAACCTCTAGTTTAGATATTTCACTAGCTCGCAGAGAAGTTTTGAGACAACAGCCCGCAACAGTAGCTGTGAGTCAATTTGTATCTCCGCCAGTGCCCAAAAGACGGAATCTTGAGATGCCAGTTGCCCCAGAGTTAAGTGCTTTGACTGAGGCTACAGAAACCGGAACAGGTTTGAGCCCTCCCCCCAAATCCTACTGTCAGTCCAGCGATTCAAGAGTCAGTTCAAGAGACTGAAAGTTGTATTGACTTAGCTTCTCATGAGGAACCTCCCCCAAACCCCCCAGCTTCTCCAGAGGGACCTCCCCCAAAATCCCCAACAGTCCAAGCTTCAACAGCGAGCAGTAAGTCAGGAACATATGTTGAGATTGTAGACTCTCCGCAGTGGAAACCTAAAAAGAAAAGAACGCCGTTTCCACAGACACGTCGACAATCGAGTCGGGTCAGGTCATCGTCTGACTCGTGTTAGAGTCTTTGTTTCGGTACATATATGTACCAAACCAAAGACTCTAACACGAATCAGACAAAGTTTCACGTGAATTTCATGTTCACAACATGACCAGACTCTGGACAAGACAATAAAATGGATTAAATTGTGGGACCGGTTTTGAACCAATCAGATTACACACTCTGCGTGGACAAACAGTATATAAATGGAGAACCACGTCGACATCCATTCAGTTGGTTTGGGACATGGAGTTGGGAGGGTTACCCTGATTTATGACTGGAAGCTGATGACGTGACGGTCGTGTATGACTTGTGCCTGAATTCTGTTAGAGTCCATTCTGTAGTTCACGCCAGGACTCCGACAGCATTGTCGGAGTTCTGCAGTTGGTATATGTGTGTACCACAGGATGGACTCTAACATGGTTCAGATAACGTAATTGACTGATTCATCATCATCATTATCATCATCATCATCATCATTATTATTATCATGGTCGAGACACACTCGTGTATGACTTGTGCCTGGGTCATGTTAGAGTCTATTCTGTGGTCCACGCCAGGACTCCGGAGTCCTGCAGTTGGTATATGTGTGTACCACAGGATGGACTCTAACATGGTTCAGATAACGACCACATCATCATCATCATCGTCAAGACACGGTCGTATGACGTGTGCCTGAATCATGTTAGAGTCTATTCTGTGGTCCACGTCAGGACTCCGACAGAATTGTCGGAGTCCTGCAGTTGGTACATATGTGTACCACAGAATGAACTCTAACATGGTTCAGAAAACGTGGTCATGGGTTGATTCGGTACGTATATGTACCAAGCCAATACAGCATCTTGCCACAACTGTCGTTGTCAGCTTCCAGTCTGTCGTTGGGATAGGAAACCTCGCCCGCCAACCCCTATTTATGAAGCCCATTTGAAATTCTAAATTCTATATATAGTTTTCTTTTATTTGAGGTTGCTTACATTTATATATATATTGTGCCAAGCAACTTGAGTCAACTTTAACGGACACGGACACTGATTGATAAATTGAGGTATGGCTAGAAAGAAAGGACGACTCCCTTCGGAGAGTAGTCCAGAAAATTCTAAAGTTTCAAAGTCCCCCCCTAAAAAGAAGCGAAAGCAAAAGAAGTCTAAATCTGAGAATCCCCCCACCTCTTCAGATCAGCAGGGCTCCTCTTCCCAACAGCCACAGCTTCCAACTAACCCGGAACTCGAGAACGAAAGTCCTGAGGATAGACTTAATGCTTCAAATGAAGTTGTTAGTTCCTTAGTAGATGAAGTTGTTAATAATGAGTCCACAGTTCAGATTGAGGGGCCGGCTGACCCAACTGCGCCAGATAATGATGCAGAAGGTGAAAATGCCTATGAGGAAGCCATGGCTGAAATTCAGCCAAGCGTCGACGCAAAGGAAATCACATCGAATTTTCATGGTCGAAACGTCCATGTTTGTTACATTTGCCGCACATCAGAAGATAACATCGGAAAGCACTTGGCAAGAGGTCCGCACTATTTGGACATTAAGAATAAAAAGTGCTATTTTAAATCTAAGGAGGCATGTGACAGAAAACGAGCTGAAGAACTAAGGAGGTGCAAAGCTTTCACAACATTTTTCATTGAGCAGCAGTGCCAGCTGCTGCGCTCGAAGCCGAAAGTTCCGAAAATTGACCTCAGCGAAATTTTTACAGGTTTTATAATACAAGGCAGCTTTGAGTTGGGTCAGCTGGCTGAGGCCATTAATAGGGAAGGAATTCGTGCGACTCTTGACCCATGGATGGCAGATTCAGCTTTCAGTTTGGTGAAACCTGGGCAGATTGAAAACATGCCATCCACATCTCGAGCACATACCTCTCTGCAACAGCCAACACACCTCCTCCGCTTTCCCCGAAAACTCCGGAAATGACTCCCAACACTGTCGGCGAAACCTCTAGTTTAGATATTTCACTAGCTCGCAGAGAAGTTTTGAGACAACAGCCCGCAACAGTAGCTGTGAGTCAATTTGTATCTCCGCCAGTGCCCAAAAGACGGAATCTTGAGATGCCAGTTGCCCCAGAGTTAAGTGCTTTGACTGAGGCTACAGAAACCGGAACAGGTTTGAGCCCTCCCCCAAATCCTACTGTCAGTCCAGCGATTCAAGAGTCAGTTCAAGAGACTGAAAGTTGTATTGACTTAGCTTCCCATGAGGAACCTCCCCCAAACCCCCCAGCTTCTCCAGAGGGACCTCCCCCAAAATCCCCAACAGTCCAAGCTTCAACAGCGAGCAGTAAGTCAGGAACATATGTTGAGATTGTAGACTCTCCGCAGTGGAAACCTAAAAAGAAAAGAACGCCGTTTCCACAGACACGTCGACAATCGACTAGTACGAAAGGTGGTCCGTCAACACCGAACAAGACCCCAGTTGTTCAGTCTCGCAGTTCGGCGTCGGCTAAGCGTACTCTTAGTATTCAAAGTTCAAGTGAAAAGGTTCCCGCAGCAGAGGATTCATGCGACTCAACACCCCCTTTGGGAACATTAAGTAAGGAGGGTTCAGAAGAAAGTGATAGTGGCAGTAACAGTTTTGAGGAATCCCCCGCAGACGACTCTCTCGAGGATCCTGAGTATGATCCTGATGATGAGGAGGGGAGAAGGATCCCTGGTAGAAGGGGACGCCGGGTGGCTCGTCCAGCACATGAGGCTTCTTCAAGTGACGAGCTTGAGTTCTGCGGTCCTAAACGAGCACAAAAGCCCGCTCCTCCCACTCCGTCTACCAATTATAGAATCAGCAACAAAAAATCGGGTCCGTCCAAAATGATGGTTGAGGCCGGTTTGACTTCTCGATTTCAGTTCACAGATGACCCAACTGTTAAGTTCAGGAAGCAAAAATGCGTTTTGATGTGGTCTGACCCAAAGGAAAAGCAGAAACTATCTGATTTTGTGACCAAACAGGGCATACTGGGCCGTTTATACGTTTACTGCAGAAATCGGACCAAAAATTATGACAAAAGTGGGCAGGGTATTAAGACATTTGAGATGGCCCGGAAACTTTGGTTCCAACTGGCCATTGCCGCTAATCCCGAGGTAGTTGAGACCTCAAAACCAGATCCAGAGCACCTTCTCGATTATTCGCATCTTTGCGCTTTAACAGAGAAATTAGTTAAGTGCATCCAATACATAAGCCTTGACAACTATATGAAAGCGTACAAAATGCTTCTTAGATTCATTGAGAATGACGAATGCTCAAATTTGCAGCAAGACCCAGATCAGAAGATTTCAAAAGGCGTGGAAACAATCGAGCGAAAGCTTCCTCATTTGCAAGCTGAACTAAACAAGAAAGCCGGGCATGAAGCAGTAGAAAAGCAGTCTAAAAAGTATGTTCAGGACACGCTTCGCCACCCGACCCTCGAAGAAGTTTTGTTTCCATACAGCAATCCAAATGTTCTAGAATCAATGAAACAGTTAAAGTTAAAGTATGGTTGGAACGAGGAGACATTTACTTTTCATAAGCTGCCTAAAGAGTTAGTTAACGATCATGTCATTGAGAATGAAGGCAGATTCTTGACACGTTTTATTTTGTCGCTTTTCATTCTTCACAATTTTCAGCGCAATGACACCTCGGAAAATTTCACGCTTGCTGAGTTTGAGTTTCAGAGACATAAGCCGACCTATAGATCGCCAAACGACAAAGAAGGCGATGCCGACCTTGAGTACATCTGTTTTTGTGTCTCAAACCACAAGCGCTCTGCAGATGGGGCGGCTAAGGTCATTATCAAACGGGAGTACATTCCATTTTTTGATCTGTACTATTCCTACCATCGCCAGGTATTTAAGAAGAACAGCTCGTTAGAATGCACGAATTTTCTGCTTAACGTTAAGGGCAATAAAATTGACTCAGCTGTCAACCTCCAGCGCTTTGTGAGGCAATACGGTCCCCCAGAAGACGAGAACAGGCTCCCTATTAGTTGCAACTACATTCGACACGTCGCAGAGACCGTCAGTAGCCGCGTTTTGTCCAAAGAATTGCAAGAAGTTCTTTCGGCTCACATGATGCATAAGGATAAGGTTGTCAAGGACGTGTACCGGCAGCAAGACCCGCTAGGAGCCATTGTTCGATTCAATAACGCTTTCAACTCGCTCCTTAAGAATGTGCAAGCCAATCGAATAAAAGCGTATGCAGGAGTATGCATAGCTGATTCAGAGTTCATTACTAATGAAGTTCCAGGTGAGAGTGGTGGGAGTCGACCCAATAGCCAAGCTAGTGCGGCTTCGAGTGCCGGTTCGGGGGGAATACTCTCTAAGGATTTCCAACTTATTCCGGCAGACAAGAATGAGGAGACGTACCTTAATCTCATAGAAAAGGAATACCCTGTTAACATTCACGGCAAGCATAACATCAAGATCGCCGAAATAAAACGTGTCATGACTGAAAATGGGCTAAACTTGAAGGATTCTGAAATCAAGAGCATAAAAAACAAGTGGGATTATTGTCTTTCAAACAGGCGAACAAAGTATGTAGTGAGTGAACTTCTTTCTGTCAGCCGACCGCTAGATGGGGCAGCCCTGTCTAAGAAAATTGAGGAAATTCGAACTTTGAACGGCTTCAGTTTCACGACTAAGAGATTTTCAGAGCAAGAAATTGTCAACCAGTACAAAAAGGAACTGGTGAAGGCGGAAAAGTCCCGTCGCAGAGATAAAATTCAACCTCCATCTGAAGCTGAATTGAGCAGACTTATTCTAGAACAGGCTTGGCCAAAAATTAAAGTAGTAGCCAATTTGCCTGGTCGTGGCTCCGGAGTAAAAGCAAAAGATCAAATTCTTGCTGGAGAATATGTTTGTGATTACTGGGGAGTGTTAATGTCGGCTGACGAAGGACAAAAAATTTATGAAGAGGCTCAGGGTGGCGATCCGAGTCGATCAAATTATTTGTTCTTTTTCACATTGGAAGGAGAAAATTTCTGCATCGACGCCTTCGCATTTGAGAGAAATACTTTCGGTCGATTTGTGAACCATAGCTCGACCTGTCCAAACGTTAAACCAGAAAAGCGATACTTTCTAAATGATAAGGGGGACCGCACGCCGACAATCATTTTCAAGGCCATTCACAATATCCCCATAGATACCGAAATTTTGATCAGCTACGACAGCCATCGAGAAACAGTTCAACATTTGCTATGCCCGTGTCCGAATGAGAAATGCAAGGCAAAGTATGCGCGTTATCTCCAAACTTTAAACTCATGAATACAAAATTCTTGGTCGGAAAAGCTTTCGCTGTAATTCTTCGGAATGAAGCACTGTCTTGGCCACCAAACTCTCTCCCGATCCATTCTTGGCCGTACTTTGCCTTGCATTTCTCATTTGTACTTACGTTTTTATTGTTTCGTAACTTTGTATTAGTGTTTTACCGTATTGCATTGTATTGTTTTATCATGTTCTTTTTTTGTTTTATCTTTTAACATTTTCTTCATTTTACCATTTTTTACTTTTTTTTAACAATTTTTAACTAGCTTTGATCTCTGATGCTTTTTTTGAAACTACTACTACTTTTGTACTCAAAATTAATTGATCAAAATTGATGTTAAACCTCACGTATAAATTATCTGAAAGTTTTATGAGTTAGGGACTTTTTAACAACTTTACTAAAATTTTAAGTTAGGACTTGGCCATGAATGGGACTGCCACGTCCAATTCATGAACCGGCTGGGCGTCCGGTACCAAGCGGGTCGGCCGGGTGGTGGATAGCCGAACGCCTGTGCAAACAGGTACCAGAACTTAGCAGTTCTGGCCCGAACCAACCGCCCAATTTTTGTCTGTCTGATGTCATAACTCATTGGTACAGAATTGTACCAGATTCTAGTTTCTAACAGCATTCAGACGGAGACTAAAAGTTACTTGGTACACATGTGTACCAAGTCAGACCAGGATTCCGTCTGACTTCTGTTAGAGTCCGTCGATTGGTACAGAATTGTACCAGATTCTAGTTTCTAACAGCATTCAGACGGAGACTAAAAGTTACTTGGTACACATGTGTACCAAGTAACTTTTAGTTTCCGTCTGACTTCTGTTAGAGTCCGTCGATTGGTACATAATTGTACCAGATTCTAGTTTCTAACAGCATTCAGACGGAGACCAATACTTGCATGGTACACATGTGTACCAAGTTAAGTTCTAAAAATTCAAACATCAGTCAGACAGTACTTTGCTTATTCGATGCAACATTACACTTATTTTATGTTTCAGCTATTAATTTATATAAATTATATCTGATATCATATTGCTATCATGGATCGAGTTTTGTTTGGAGACTCCTTAGTGAGAGACGTGAAGGGGCCGGTTCACGTTAGGTGTTATCCTGGTGCCACGGTGCTACGCGTGCTGCACCATATTTATGCACTGCTGGCTCTGCGGATGGTCCGGGCCGTCGCCGTGGTGGCTGGCACCAATGAGTTTCAGCGGAAGGGATCCAACCGGCTGAAGAAGGGATCCAAGAACTTAGGAAAACGGATGATCAAACGGGTGTGCATATGTCGATATACTTTCAATCTGTAAATGAAAAAAAGCAAAAGATTCCCTTTGTGATGGCTCTTTCTATTTGTAAAATGTATTATTTGTGTATAAAGTAGAAGAAGGAAAAGGAAATGAAAAAAGCAAATGATTCCCTTTGTGATGGCTAATGTCTCTTTGTGTTTTTTTAGTATGTGACTATGTGTGAAGACTTCCCGTCGACACACTTTATCTTCTGCACCATACTGCCGAGGAAAGGAGGCCCAAAGTTGCAGCAGCGCCTGGCGGAATTCAACCGCCAATTGCTCAACTGGGAACCTCCTACAAACGGATGGGTGCTGAACCTGAACGAAAAATTCGGGATACCGTCCAGAATCAGGTAAGACATATTTTATTGTCCATTTGGAAAATGATATGTGATGATGATATAATGATAAACGTTTATCCATTTGAAGAGCGATTGTCGATTTACATACAAAACGATATCTGTTCTCTAAAGCTTATTTTGTTATTTTATTGTTATAATATTGTTATTATATTGTTATTATATTGTTTTTATATTGTTATATATAGTATATAATATATTATATTAAGCTGTTTTGTTTGTTTCAGGCAAGGAGAGTATAGACTGAAGGCTCAGCTATACAATTCCGACCGCCTTCATTTGTCTCAGGTTGGCTCAAAGATGCTCGGTGAAGCTGTGATCGACTGCACTGGTCGACCTTCTTTGCCGAAGCTATTTGAAGAAGCTGACCGCATGGGCATCACCCTTGCCCCGTCCATTCCATCACGGATCGGAGAGTTGTTCAACTATGTGTCGAATGCCTTGAACGTTGGCTCCCGGAAATTCCAATCGCGCAAGGCCTTTACGGCGGCGTTGTTCCAGGAGCAACATTTCATGGCGAGCCAACGTTGGTACTACGGATTCCGGCGAGACTCGTGCTTTTGCTATTTGCTGAAAGTGGGAAAGAAGCATTTTCATGCTTTCTACACCCGCTACTCCCCGTTCAGCAACTTCTGGCGCACGAGTTTCAGCATTGACGGCGTCCAGTACAACTGCGTTGAACAGTTCTACGTCTGCCAGAAGTTTCGTCACTTCGGCTTGGATCCTAGCCGCATCATGGCAATGGACAATCCAGCCAAGATGAAATCTGAAGGCAGCCAGATTGAGATGGGCCGAAACACTGAGTCATGGAACACCCGTAAAGTGTCCGTGATTCGGGTCGGTGTTTTGGCCAAATTCACCCAGAACACTTCCCTGAAGGAGCTAATCCTCCTTCCCTACTTCAAAAAGGGTCACTTCGTGGAAGCCAGTTCTGGTTCAGATGGTTGGGGCATTGGAAAGACATTCAACAACATCACTGATGATGACTTGTTGAAGTCCATCAACCAGGATCCCCGCAACATCAAACTGAACATGATGGGCCATGTGTTGGACAGTGTCCGAAAGGAACTCCTGTCTGTGAAATGATTGTACTGTACTGTAATGTAATGTATCTTTCTGTGGTGGGGGTTGTATTGGGCTAGGGAGGATAACTTTTTCATAATCAGAACGAAAGTTTTATAAATGTATGCAAGAAAGTTTTATAAACTGCGAGAAGTCGAAATTAACAATTGAGATAGGGACTTTTAAATATTAATACTAAAAGCTGAGCTAGGACTTGGCCATGAACTGGACTTTCAATGTTCAGTACATGAACCGGCTGGGCGTCCGGTACCAAGCGGGTCGGCCGGGTGGTGGATAGCCGAACGCCTGTGCAAACAGGTACCAGAACTTAGCAGTTCTGGCCCGAACCAACCGCCCTATGTCACACTGTTACATCTGGTACATATATGTACCAGACTGAAATATATTAGTTGTCATAGTCTGCAAAACGCCATCTGAAATTTCTGAACACTAGTTGTTAGAGTCCGTACTTTCAGACACAACTTTAACTTAGGCTACTGGGTCCAATTGGCTTGTCCAAGCGGTTTGTCCATAACCAACGTGTAAAGCACATCATAAGCTTCAATTTGAGCTATTGCACGACTTTCTACGTGCCCAGGAACGTATTCTACGACCCTGGAACACTATTGTCCCATTGGTACAATAGTGTTCCTTGTGACTTGGGACAATATTGTCCCCGCTGGTACAATAGTGTACCAGCCCATGTCCAGAGTCTTTGCCCTGGGACAATATTGTACCACCTGGGACAATATTGTACCAGCCTCTTGTCCAGAGTCTTTGGCCTGGGACAATATTGTACCACCTGGGACAATATTGTACCAGCGTAAATGTCGTCTCCCGATTTTTGGTACAATATTGTACCACCTGGGACAATATTGTACCCGCGTACATGTCGTCTCCAAAATTTCCCGACCTGTCAGAACCATGG
>JASAND010008201.1:0-38994 GCA_030248195.1 Trissonchulus latispiculum | reverse complement strand
CAAGACTACAACCAGCTTTTATCTTAGGCTTATTTTCCCATGAAGGCGAATGCTGAAAGCTGACGCTACTCGCTCGATTGAGGCTGTCTTTCGTTTCCGGTTATCTTCTTTGCCGTTATTCGTAACCCGAAATTCGGATTTGCAGGGGAACCACCGAACCGCAACCCAAAAGACTGCCAAACATTCAGTTGGAATTCTCCCGGAGCAGTAACTTGACGGTTTTCAATTAATACTCTATCGACTGTTCCGTCTAGATTGAGCTTTTCCCACAGTCACTCTTAACTGGGTTGACGGAGAGAATAGGCCAAAAGTATTGTTAAACCGGAGCAAAAAAATTGTTTTCATTGAGTTTGTCAAGCCTAATCTCAATTCCAGGAGCGAGATTTCTTCCGAAGACCAAATGGGGAATTCTGTACATTTTGAAAAACGGTGGTATAATTTTCTTCACTCATTGTAGTGCGGGGTCTGATCTCTGGTCTGGTTTAAGGTAAAAAGTGAAAATTTACAATCGTTTTAATTGTAGTTATAATGCTTGCATTCGCTGTTCCTTTCGATCATTTTTCTTCGAAATAAGAAGCTGTGCACAAATCCAGCAACAATGTTTGCACGCATACATGATGTTTAACACAGTAGGCTGGCTGGCTGGATTTTAATAATGCAAAATCAAATATTTTAGTGATAAACTTTGAAGCCGCAAGTCTTTTAGATAGTAATATGCACTAGAAGCCTGCATTACGGCCCGCGGACCGGCCCGTAAAGGGCTTGTTAAAAATTATCATTTCAATGTTGTCCAGTATTTCAATGTTGACCCTGTGGTTCAAAACATTCGGAATAACCACCACAAACTGTTAAAACAAACTGCTAATTGCAGAAGCTGGTACTCAAAATTAATGTCAAATCTCTCAATTCATTGATGCAAGTTTTAGGACTATAATACAGAAACTTCAAACTGAATTTCAATAAAAAATTTGAGAATTTTTTGAAATTTTGCACTTTCTGAAGAAATGGAAAATTTCGCGTGCCGGGCCGGCTAGCCGAAACCTTTCACGGGCGGGGTCGACCCGGGCCGCAAAATTCGGCCCGTGCAGGTCTCTGCACTAGAACAAAATCGAAGTTAGTTGTTGTCATTTCGTATGTGTGCTTTATGTTACTCCAATGTACTTAGTGAGAATGGACCTTCCGAAAGAGCGTGCCATGACTATTAAGTCGCTGTCGTTTTGCAAAAACAGCACTCGATAATCATCGGACTAGCATGTCTAACAACGTCGACCAGCAAATTTTAGGCCAAAACGGTTTACCGGAATCATTACTTTTTGACGCAGTTT
The DNA here is from genome assembly GCA_030248195.1 of Trissonchulus latispiculum. Lineage (NCBI taxonomy): Eukaryota > Metazoa > Nematoda > Enoplea > Enoplida > Ironidae > Trissonchulus > Trissonchulus latispiculum. The sequence goes on along the minus strand of JASAND010008201.1, from coordinate 37,669 downwards.
TGACCACTTACAAGTCCTTCAAACGTTTAATTTTGAGGTTTTAGTTCCGCAGCTGTTAGTCCTTTAATCTGACGTTATTTCGGATTAAGTCATTAATTTTCAATTCGAAATTTCGTCATTTGTATGCTTTATATTACTCCAAAATGCTTAGTCGGAATGCCCTTCCTGAAAGAGCGTGCCAAGACTTACTAAATCACTGTCGTTTTGAAAACAACACTCCCTAATCGGACTAGCGCGTCAAAGAACCTCGACTAGCAATTTTTCGGAAAAATCTAGATTTCCACATAAGTCCTTAAAACTTTTAATTTTGAATTTGGGCGTTTAGTTCCGCAGCTGTTAGTCCTTAAAACTAACGGTGTTTCGCAAGTAAAATGGGCTAATACACTAACCTGATGACCAAAACCCTCGTCACTTGGTCAGAATTTGCAACTATAAGAGTCTAATAAATCGTGAAAATATCTTGTTTCGGTTGGTGACTGCCCTCTTACTTGATAAAACTGTGCACTCTCAATTCGCGACATTTTGAAAATCTCAGACTTTGATCTACTATTGCTGAAGGAGAAAGTGACGCTCGAGAGCCATGATGCTTCGAATCAGGCAAATAGTTGCAAAACGTATCAAAATTGGTCACACCGTTTATGGCTTTCGACAAATTTTTTGAAAACAGTTACTGTCAGAGCTGGTATTTTATTTTTTGAGAAAAAAACAATTTTCAGGTCTTTTCCAGTTTACCCCCTGCCGCTCAACATCCTTAATACTTGACCAAATTAGCTAAAATTTTGGCATGTTTTCTACCATGCTGCGTTCAAATATCGCTAAATTTTTCGATTTCGCGAAAACCGATTTTTTCGGTTTTTAGGGGAAACCTGAAGGGAGACCAATTTTCTGCACCGCAAAATGACCTGTCAAAGCTATGCGATAAAGTGAGATATATTGCTCCTCACTTTATCTTTTTGCCTTGGCATGTTGCATGACTAAACAATTCTTTAATCTAATCCACCCGTCTCCCCTCCATAAATTTAATTGACAATAGATGAGGGTTTTACTGACCACTAAACAAGTCGCAAACTAATCACAAAGCAGGTTTTTTAGATCTAATTTTAATTCTATTTTCTGAACCAGTTGCAACAAATTGTCCGACAGCGAGGACAGGCTGTGCGGGCTTCACTTCTCTGGTTCGTTGTCGGATTCGAAATCGGTGCCTGAATTTGAAAAAGTCGAGCCTGAACTGGAGGGGGCCGATTTGAACTGATCTGGGTCTGAAATAACCTCGCCGGCTCCTGCTTCCTTGTGACGGACCGGGCTTGACTTGGAAGATTGAAGGAGTGAAGGTCTTTGAACTTGAACCTTTCATTTGGCGCAGGATCGCCATAAATAGTTCCGGTTCTGCCCGGATTTCACCAAATTCTGGTAAATTCTCCAGACTGTCCAAATGGTCGACGATCATATTCATACATTTTGACTTCAGCTTTTCCATGTCTAAAAGGTGAGCCAACAGTAGATAGGCCCCCATGTTTTCTTGGTTGACATTCTCCGTCATTCGCATCTCAGTCGCTTCGAGCAGTGCCGGAAGGTCGTACCGATGGGCCATCTTCGCCAAATCTTTCCAATCTGACACTTCGTCGTCCCGAAGAACGATGTCGACGTTGCCATAGTAGAGGTATTTCAGGAAAATCTTGATTATTGCGCTCGGAAAATCTGGCAAACGCAGAATTCCGGTTGACTTTTCCAGAAAGTCCGATTCCAAATTTTTCCGCAGAACCGGACTTTTGATTATGGGGAATCGATGTGCGTACAGGATCACGTCGTCGCCGCATTTGATCTGGATATCGCTGAACGGGTTTTCTGGATTTTCTAGGCCTGACCACAGCTCTGTGTAAAGTTCGTCAGATCTGGCATCTTCGACTTTCAGTCGTTGGTCAATCTCAGGATTACAACCAGCATTTATCTTAGGCTTATATTCGCACAAAGGCAAAGGCTGAATGCTGAAGCTACTGCCCGATTGCGGTTGCACGTTTCCGGTTATCTTTCTTGCCGTTATCCGTAACCCGAAAGTCGGATTCAAAGGGAAACCGATGCAGCCCAATCCGGAAAGCTGCAATATGCCGGGCACAGAAACCAGACCGTTTTCGACCAACACTCTGTCGACTGCCGCGATTTTAGTCACCGTCACCGATAACTGGTTCGGCGAAGAAATTCGGCCAAATATATTGTTGAAGCGAAGCAAAAAATGGTTTTCATTAATTTTCTCAAGTCTCACCTCGATGTCAGGGGTCAGACTCTTAAATACAGAAAAATTATACTGCAGCTCATTCTGAAGATTTGGAAAAGTAGCGGTGTAGACTTCTTCACTCATTGTAGCAGTGGGAATGATCTCTGCGTTGCCTTGTAAGGGAAGCAGGCATAGGAAAGATTGATAAGCCTGCAATGGGAGTTCAGCTGATGGTCCCGTGGTGTAGTGGTTTAGCATGTCTGACTCTAGAGCAGAAGGGCCGTGGTTCGATCCCCGGCGGGACCAATTCTTTACTTTCAATGGTGAGTGAAAAAGCTGAACCTCCCTCTTCCCTTCTCTCTTCTAGGTCCTGGTTTCGTGGGTACGAGGGTGCCTGACGCCTCCCGTTCGGGCTTGTCCTTGGTTTCTTCCTGATCCGCCAGCCCTGGTAGAAGCGCTACATGTGGCGAGGCTGCCTCAGGACCCGGATTGGACTCCTGTCTCCGGTCCCCCAGTAGTTGCTTCTGGTTGATTGGATCTAAAGGGGTCTGGAACGTGTGTCGGGGGAGCACGGATCCCTTGGGCTCAGAATGCCCTGCGCTGGATGCGCTCTCGGTTCGATTCCGAGTTGAGTAAGCCGCGGGACGCGTCTTAATTGAAACCCGGGGGAGATGTAAGGGAAGCAGGCATAGGAAAGATTGATAAGCCTGCAATGGGAGTTCAGCTGATGGTCCCGTGGTGTAGTGGTTTAGCATGTCTGACTCTAGAGCAGAAGGGCCGTGGTTCGATCCCCGGCGGGACCAATTCTTTACTTTCAATGGTGAGTGAAAAGCTGAACCTCCCTCTTCCCTTCTCTCTTCTAGGTCCTGGTTTCGTGGGTACGAGGGTGCCTGACGCCTCCCGTTCGGGCTTGTCCTTGGTTTCTTCCTGATCCGCCAGCCCCGGTAGAAGCGCTACATGTGGCGAGATGTAAGGGAAGCAGGCATAGGAAAGATTGATAAGCCTGCAATGGGAGTTCAGCTGATGGTCCCGTGGTGTAGTGGTTTAGCATGTCTGCTCCGGAGTCAGAAGGGCCGTGGTTCGATCCCCGGCGGGACCAATTCTTTACTTTCAATGGTGAGTGAAAAAGCTGAACCTCCCTCTTCCCTTCTCTCTTCTAGCTCCTGGTTTCGTGGGTACGAGGGTGCCTGACGCCTCCCGTTCGGGCTTGTCCTTGGTTTCTTCTTGATCCGCCAGCCCTGGTAGAAGCGCTACATGTGTCGAGGCTGCCTCAGGACCCGGATTGGACTCCTGTCTCCGGTCCCCCAGTAGTTGCTTCTGGATGGTTGGATCTAAAGGGGTCTGGAACGTGTGTCGGGGGAGCACGGATCCCTTGGGCTCAGAATGTCCTGCGCTGGATGCGCTCTCGGTTCGATTCCGAGCTGAGTAAGCCGCGGGACGCGTCTTAATTGAAACCCGGGGGAGATGTAAGGGAAGCAGGCATAGGAAAGATTGATAAGCCTGCAATGGGAGTTCAGCTGATGGTCCCGTGGTGTAGTGGTTTAGCATGTCTGCTCCGGAGTCAGAAGGGCCGTGGTTCGATCCCCGGCGGGACCAATTCTTTACTTTCAATGGTGAGTGAAAAGCTGAACCTCCCTCTTCCCTTCTCTCTTCTAGGTCCTGGTTTCGTGGGTACGAGGGTGCCTGACGCCTCCCGTTCGGGCTTGTCCTTGGTTTCTTCCTGATCCGCCAGCCCTGGTAGAAGCGCTACATGTGGTAGAAGCGCTACAGCCTTAAGTAAAAAGTTTACCAAATGATTCAGTCAAAATGTGTTTCTTTAATAAAATTGTTGGTCTCTTCCCATTTTAGCCTCCAGTGCTAAACTTTCTAAAGCCCGCTGGCTTAAGGGAAAAAATTAAGAATATCAAATATTCAGTCAAAATACTAATTAACTTGAAATCTAACTGAAAGTCGATCTGAAGTCATTTGATGTCGTATTTGTAACTCTCTATGTAGTTTAAAAATATTTGTTGTGTAAATGTGTTTCCAGTGGAAGCTTTCAAATGTTTAAAACTGCGGAAAAATAAATTTTAAAAGTTTTAATTTAGAATTGAAGAACTCGCATTAGTTTGAAAATTAGGATCTTCTTGAAGCACAAGAATTAAAAAACAATTTATATTCATCTTTATTTCATTTATATATCTACCCCAACAGGTCTGTACCTCAGAAAAGAGCAACTTAAAATTTTCTGTCTCTTCAGGTTTTGTTTTGGATTTACATCGATTGATCAACCAGGAATCCGACTTGTAGATAGTTTTTGTGATTACCTTGGTTGTCTTGTAGAATTTTTTATCACTGCAAACTTTTACCTGAAAACACAAGGATACGATGGCTAGTTTTCATTAGCTTAAAAGATCTTTAGGAATAAGCCTGTTGCAACAGTGGAACACTAAAGTTTGAGCCTGGAAATTTGACATTAATCCGGGTTTCTGGGGAAAGGTTAATTGTGCTCTTAGGAGTATGATTTATTACCATAAGTAGGCTGTAAGCATACAAGTTGGACACTTAAGAACACCGCAAATTATTCCCTTGTATTTTAAGTAGTATCTACAGAGGTTGTAGTACCTATATTCCTAAATTGTCATTTTTCTTCTATAAATTTGACAAAACAATTTGATACCAGAGCTTTTAATCCTTCCCAGTTCAAGGTCCCAGATCTCAACTCTGGTCTAGCTTTCACAGCCCTTCACTGCCTGTTATGCCGACTTGTGCCTAAAGCTGCCACATATCCTGATTTTGCCTGAGGTAGGTTCCGGATGGCGCAGGATATCGTTTTCTCAAAAAGATTTTGCAACTGAGGTGGATTAAATCCATATCCGCCAGTTGGATTTACAAAAAGTGAACGACAGAAAAAATTACACAATAGAATTTGTATGATCTGTGAATTCGCTTTTTGCGATTCAAAAGCGTCCATTGCGGTAGAAGGGATGGTTAGTTTTATTTTGTGCACAACTGAATTGACAAATATGATGGATGAAACAATATCAAAGTAATATATTACCAAATATGATGTGGTCCCACCCCAACTGTCACCTCAAAATATGCAGCTATATTTGCATGTACAGTTACAGAATTATTTTCGGTTAATAACACTTCATGTATAGGTATATCTTTTGCATTTTTCCTCAAACAGGATATGCACTGAAAACACATACCCTACTGCTGATTTTATTACTCTCTAATCGAAGATTTATTCTAATCCAATCAAAAATACTTCCAAAAACTTTCCAAAGCTCAAACTTTGGCCCAAAATTTTTGCTATAAATTTAGCCAAAACTTAGAAAACTGCAAAGCTTAGGGGCGAAGCTTTTCTTAGGAGTTCCCTATTAACGGTTCTTAACTTCATTTATCATAAAACTGACACTAATCTAGGGATATCCCTGTCGCCAGACCATTTGAAAATGTTTCGGCTAAAGTTCCAATTTATGCTACACCTCTTTCACTTTAAGTTAGTTATTCGCTAGAGTATAAGACTTTCGTTCATAGGATTAATAGAATCTTCGAAAAGAATATTAACCGTTTTAGCAACAATTAATAATTGTTAATTAATAATCGTATCGTTAACAATAAATTTTAAATTTTTAATTACATAACTACTATAATAATAACAACTAATAATAACGAATATATTTGATTTAATCTATACATATATACACTCGCGGTTGTACATGCATGGGGTCTCTTGAGACTAGAATAATTCTTTCCGATATAAGCGTACATTCTGTTAAAGAAGAACCAGTTTTGTACATGAATCAGATAACAAATTGACAAAATTGTATGTGATGATGTTGTATGCTGCTGGTGTTACGCAATCGGCTGCAGCTGCTGATAACACCGAAATCAAAATTCTGTAATATGTCAGGATGGCCGAGCGGTCTAAGGCGCCAGACTCAAGCGCACAGCTTGCTCAGTTTCTGAGCTGGAGCATTCTGGTCTCCGAATGGAGGCGTGGGTTCGAATCCCACTCCTGACAAAACTTTTGCAGCATTGTGGGACCAAAATTTTGTTTACATTTAGACGTCAATTTTCGCTGATTTCAACAGAGAGCGCTGTAAAATCGACAACCAGTTTAGACAACAGCTAACATTATGTACTGTAGACTTGTTAAATTGATCGTTCAATATATGTACATTTGGCTGGATATCTGTGTATGCTGTTGTTGTTTTCTTTATGAAATATTATGAAAAGTAATATAACTGCGTTTTTCCAACAGCATTAAAAGACTACAAAAGGCCGAAGAAAATCAAAATAGCTTGAAATGATCTGAACTTAGTTTTTCGAAATTCGCTAATCGCTAGCCCTATATATTGTTAAAAATATATACTTTGCCGAAACGTTAGTATGCATTAATAAACTAAGCTTTTCCTTCAAATTTCGATTATTGATTTGTTTCTGGCAACAAAAACTCATAATGCTCACTAAAAGCCAGATCAGCAAAAAGTCTTTAATCATCATCCTCTAAAGCTCCTTGTTTTTTCATTTCCTGAGAAGCAAGCCTGAATCCGAAGCTTTTTGGCTCGTGCTTAATCAAGTCTTATAATATTAACTATACCAGATATGTACCTAAGCTATACTATAAGGTACTAACCAATTTCATACCTACATAAGCTAGCTTTCATATTAGAAAGACGAGTTTATTGCCACGGTTTAGAAAACTTGGAAACTTATACAAGTATAAAAATATGTATAAAATTAGTCTTTTGAAAAATGTAAAATATTTTTCACACACAAAATTTCCCTTGAACGCAACTTGAACCGAACACGGGATAAATTATGATTAATAAAGGCTAAGATAAACAGAAACTAAATTTAACAAACTGTGAGTATAATATGTACTCTTGGTATAATGAATACCAAACCACTTTGCCTTGCGTCAGCTAAGGAATATATATTTGTGCCAAAAATATATATTGGCAAAATTTAGCGTGTACACGAATTATTTACACGATTTTATTCGCGTAACAATCATGTATGAGGATGCTTTGAACTTCTGTGTTTATAGTTTTTGTATCCTCTGCTTGAAGGGTCAGCTGCAGCAGTAGCACAGCACAGCAAGCACAACACTATAGCTTAACATCCATACAGGAATAGCAAACTTAAGTCAAAGCTTTATGCATTGAAGCAATGCCTTAAAAACTAATCGTTTGAAAATAATGTAGTTTCCAGAAAACGTTACAAAATCTTGTAATTTAATTATTTTTACATATCTGTTCGGGAATCGAACCACGGACCACCCCGTCCTTTTGTCAAACAACCTGCCACTACGCCACTCTGGAAGTCAGCTGTATTCTGAGTAATCCTTTTTCTTAGCAACTGATTTCATTTGCCTTCTGTCTCACCTAATCCCATTAAAAATTAAGAAGTGTTTTGGTTCGGTTTCAAGTAGGAAAGCGTTTGAATTAGAGCATTCTCCGACATTTCTTGTCGTCTAGTTTTAGGAGAACCCAATTAGACACACAATTTATCATTTCTCTACCAGACGTTGTGACTCAGCCTTTGACTTAGGGTTCTCCCCATTAGTATAATCCAGAGCTGTTTTACATAACGACATTACCAATGTGGGGTAATTTGGAGCAGTTTTCAGAAGTGTTAAGTGACAATGTGAGAGCCTGTAGGGAGTGGTTTGTTTCGAAATTTCGGACACAAAAATTTTGATGTCAGTCTGCATCAGTGCGAGATTGTTTTCATGATTGACACAAATTCCTGTCAATTAATGTTTATTGTTTCAGTCATTATGTCGCCCGTAAGCATCAATGGCTGACCCCGGATTAATCGATTGACAGTAATCTGTTCAGATTCTTTGCACAAATACTAAATAGAGCATTGGCAGCCAAATTGGGTGCCGCTTTTGGAAGTTAGTTTGGCCTAACCTAGTTTTCCAAGCTAAGTTAATCTAGGTACATATTATTAGTTTTACACAGTTTTCATGAAAGTCTGCTATTATTAACTATTAGCTAAGATGACTTTACGTTGACGTTTAATGTTAAGACTCAAAATTTCATGGAAGGAATTTCAACATCCTGTCTGGGGCTAAAGAATCTACATAATTTGAGAAATCTTCAAGAAATTTGCACAGTTCTTAGATTTCGCAGCTAAAATAGAATTAGATGATATATTTCCGCAGTAGCACATACCTACATAGTTATATTTTATACTTTCATTATACTGTTGAAACAATTTCATTTTTAAATTCTTATTTCGTAGATTAGACCCACATTGGATTGAAAACATGATCCTCATTATTATAGAGTTGACTCAGAGACCTCAATAACTTCCAGTGTAACAGTTGTTACATTCATTGAAATTTAAAACACACGTGTATGTGTCATCGTGTATTTGAAAAATCATGTTCCAGTCTGTGGAAAGGTTGACTAAAATATTATAACTATTGCGCAATCACTTAGTTAGAACGGCAGATTTAATATAATACACAATTTATAGATATGTCAGGATGGCCGAGCGGTCTAAGGCGCCAGACTCAAGCGCAGCGCTTGCTCATTCTCTGAGCTGGAGTATTCTGGTCTTCTAATGAAGGCGTGGGTTCGAATCCCACTCCTGACAAAACTTTTTGGAAGCGACAGTTGTATTGCATATGCATACAAACTATCTCTCTGAAAGACTGTAGCGGTTCGTGTTGTTTTGTCCGATAAGTTTCAATCAAACTTTGATGTTTTACTAAAATTCAGGTCAGCGGCAGAGTTCATCCCTATCCCAAACTTGAATGACCTGTATCATGCCCAAGAGTGGCGCTTACAGTTTCATGTTTAAGTGCAACCTAAATGAAACATTTAAGGTAACGGATCGCAACCAATACCCCCGTTCCCTGTCTGTTCATACGATCTAAACCAGAGCTATTTGCTTACTTCTACTTCGATTCCACGTTAATTCTGCACAGTTTTTTACCAAAAACGCTGCATTATTAACCAATCATATCAGCCTAGACCACACGAACCTAGGTTTAATCTAAGTATGAGGCATAAGAGCATTGTTGTTAGGGTAGCCTATAGGTTTAGTCTATTTGGTTCTTCTCTGTAGGCATAGGGAGCGAGCTGAGAGAGGGGCTCCCGGTGCTCAATGCCTAATCAATAGCACCAAATAGTGCTGTTCTGCTAAGGCTGTGCTTCAGCCTTCTAGAGCATAGAATTACTTTCATGTCTTCAAATTCTTAGAGTTCGACTTTTCCCTTCTAGAGAGGCTCCACTTGTCTCCTGGGCTGGCTGGGGAATTTACAGTGATTTTTGTGACTCAATCTTTGATTGATGTCGGGAAATCAGTCATTTTAAAGTTTTAAAATATTAAAATTTCAATAAGTGAACACAGTTTTTCTATTTAATATCCGCATTTGGAATGAGTGGTGAGAGGTTTTGTTGAAAATGGAATAAAACTGGTGGGAACTAAATAATTTGATTTGAGAAAAACTGAAAGAAGAAATCTGGTGAATGTGGTATATTAATTAATTAATTAATTGTGAATTTGGTTGATTATATAATCACTTAATTGCAACAATTCTAACTATGATTCATGTCGTGTACATCTCCCAAACTGAGAATATTCCCTGTCTGGTGGCTTTGCCAAGAGGTTGCCAACATCCCATCAGAAACCTTTATATATTCCGTATTAGCATACGGATACTAATTTGTTTATTGACAGTTTCTGCACCTGAGGTATCGATCTACCGGCCGGCCCGTGCAACTTTGGCCGCTCAGGCATCAAAGCCGACTATTTTTGCCTTTACCTTCCTTACTTTTCCCCCACAAAAATTTTATATTCCAATTCAAGATTAATCTTTCAAAAATTATGTGCTAGTGTTGTCGAAAACATAACTATCCGAACTTTCTTCTCATTTGGTCAAGTTTTGAGGCATCTGGGTCTGGGGAATCCTAAAAAATCACAAATTTCTGTTGTGTAAAAAATCACAAATCTAGACGGGATTATGGAGGTTACAACAAACATGACCAGAATCAGGATCAGGATCCATTGCATTCCATTTCAGGACAACAATCATGATCGAGTGACCAGAAACAAAATCCATTTCAGGATCGGCTTGAAACTCCAGGATCAAGTTAAGGAGGCGAATGCTGAGTTCAGGATCAAGTGTCTAAAAACCGAATGCATTTCAGGATCGGCTTCTGATCTTCAGGGCCTGATATAGGTTCCGCACAGCCGTATCATGAAGTAACAAGCCGATTGCTTTTGGACACCCGATGCTGAACTCAGGATCCACTGCTGAGTCGGGTCCTGAAGTTTGATCCTGAAATGGATCCTGTTTTAGGAACCCGATCTGGAACTCAGGATTCACTCCTATAAGATCGATCTTGAAGCTAAAACCTGATCCTAATTCCAGTCTTAAAGTCGCCCAATTCTGATCCTATTGATCCTGATTTTAGTAACTTCCGTTTTCGAACTCCACTCGGTTTCCTCGGTCCACCTCCACCTTTAACTGATAATTATCACGTAATTAGTGAATTAGCAGCTCAACATTTTGTCAGATCAAATCAGCGGTCAATCGGGATGACCACTCTGAAAAATAATAAGCAAGTAACCAAGTAAAAGTTCTTTGGAACTTTCATCCTATATACATAACCTGCTGCATCATCATGCTAGGGTTTACAAGGAATGCTCAAGATTCAATGCTGAGAATGAGAATTGCGTGGCTGGGAAATAAACCTGGGAATGAATTCTGGGAACCTTGCCCCTTATTCCGCTGTTGAGCTATTTGAATATCACAAATCACAGATTTCCGGATTTAATTTTCTTTATATGTCGTTCCTGACTCCCGAAATTGTTTATTTCTAGAAGCAAGCAACATTGCTCATTTCTAGAAATCAGCAACAACCTTGCTGAATTCCACTTGAGCATTATTATATTATTATATTTTACCTTATTTTCCTGTAGTGATACCGTAAACTTCAGTCGAATTCATCGAATTCAAAAATCGACTATGCCAATTTGTTAAAACAGCCAAATAAAATTTTAATCAAAATTTGCTTGCCCATTTCTGGAATTTGGCAAATTAAACTTTTACCGATTTCTTGAAAGGCATGTGCCCATTTCAAGCTTTTCACAGTAGATGCAAGTTACGATAGTCTCGTTAATTTTAACTGCAATGATAGCTCGAGCTGGGTCCGGCGCCAGCCCATGGAAATTTATTATATCGTATAAGTATTTATTGTATAAGTTCTCAGCAAATATTACTTAAATCTTAGGTTAAAACCAAAAGCAACCTTTAAGTTAACGGTTTTGAATATTGGATTTGATGGCCTAAGTGAGATATTATTTAGTCGTCACTCCACGTTCCGTAATTAAATCAAAGTAAAATCTTTCATGTCAGATAATTTATAAGATTAAAAATAGATTCAATTGTGAATTGAACAAGGGTTATTGCGTTGCCGATCCGGTTATCGTCGTGAAATGGATCCTGATTTTAGACAGCCGATTCTAAATGCCAAGCCAATGTTTGTCCTTCCATAATCTCCAGATTTTAAAAATTTTCCACTTTTAAAAATTTCTAGCAATTTTTATAAAAGACTCTTCACCAAGTCCCCCCCAATCAGTCATTGAGTTAAGGACTCCCTAATGAGTTAATCATTGCGGCGAGACAAGGTTATGACGGCTGAAACTTCCTTGGAAACTTCAGCTGTGCGACAAACTTAAGCTGAAGGGGGTGGGAATGTTGAGTAATGCTTAATGCTTTCTATTTGGAGCCAAAAAACCGGTTCCAAATCGGCTAGCGTTAAACTTTTCAGTCAGCTGTAGGGGATTTAGAGCGTTGTTTACGAAAGTACACACAGTTGAAGTTTCTATGTTAAATATGTGTATGTGTACAGGTATATAGGTTATATACCTAAATTACATCATATATAGATTACGCCAGCGATTGTGATTACTTTATTGTGTGTCTGAATGAATTATATACGTATAGAACTACAGAATTATGTGTACATTATATAAAAGTTTAATAGTTATATATATACATTTTCCATACGTATACGTTGGAATATATGCTCCAAGTGTTGCTTAGTCTGCCGGGCTGCATCTGCTCATTCTAGATGCAGCCAAGGCATGAGTAACTTTCTCATCGCAAACTTGTTGTAAACGTAAATTGTTTCATAAGTTTTTTGTGCAACTTTTCTGTCATGTACAAAGTTTAAGAGCGACTGGTTTAACAATGATAACACGGGGTCTTATTTTCAGCGCAAACAATCTGTTTGGGATTTTTCTGAACAGTTATTAGTGGGTCTGTGTTTTCTTTTTCAGTCGATTTGATTCGATAAATGCAGTCGAAATCAAAATTTATAATAGTTTTCACGCAGCGGGAGTCGAACTGGCAAGCGTCCGCTCTGTAATAGAGGCCTGCATTACGGCCCGCGGGCCGGGCCGAGCGAGCAGACGGGCAAAGTTCACGGGCCGGGCCAGGCCGCGGGCCGAAGCTCACGGGCAGTGCCGGGCCACGGGCCGAGTTTCTGGCCTGCTCCTATCATTTTTGCGAGATTTTACTAATGAAAAATTACTCATATGTTACCTTGAAAGATTTTTGTGGTTCTTGATCATATTTCGTACGCATTAAATTAAATTCTGTTTAAATTAAATAGTCGATTAAATTGTTAAATAAATGGTGAATATCCTTCGAATTATAGCGTTATCTGTATAATCAGTAATGCTTGCGCTTATTTCTTGATTCGTAAAAAGGTACTCAAAAATTGTCATTTCAGATGTTGTCCAGCACAACCCTGTGCTTCAAAACATTTGGAACAAGCACTTCAAACTGCTAAAATTGGAAAACCCAATTCAAACTGTTAATTGCAAAAGTTTATGCTCAAAATTAATGTCAGATCTCTCAATTCATTGACGCAATTTTCGCGATTACAACAAAGAAATTTCAAACTGAATTTCAATAATAAATTTGGAATTTTTTGAAATTTTGCACTTTCTGAAAAAATCAAAAATTTCGGGCCGGGCCGGGGGGACCGAAAAATTTGACGGGCCGGGCCAAGCAGGCCGAATCCTTTCACGGTCTGGGCCGGGCGGGCAGATTAAAATTTTTAACGGGCCGGGCTACAAAAATTCGGCCAGTGCAGGTCTCTACTCTGTAGCTGATACGCTATCCACTGCACCAAAGTACTGATTCATTGCTAGACATGGTTCTCAGCCCCACCCTCGTTAATATGAAGAAACCTATTGTTTCGCATCCTAGGAGTCCCCTTACGGAAGCGTCTAGTCTCTGTCAAATCCATAATTAATAATTGTAATTGCCATAACAATTACAATTATTGTCATAATTGTAACCGGTGAGGGAACTAACGGGTCGCGGATTAGAGGCTACGTTAAAACCTATAAGTCTTAACTGCAAGAGAACCATGGCCTATATTTCGAAAGTTCCGAAACGAAACATTAATCACCGCTGTGCTAAGAGAAATCTGCTGATAGCCTGAGATTAATTGTTCAGTTCTCATTACATAGCTGATTCTTGAATTTACGCAACCATTTTGTTTCAGATTATCCCAGAAGAATTTCAGTCACCAACGCCTTCATTGAGACTATTTCAATTCCAGTCCAATTTTCCTTTCATTTTGCGCTGGATTTTCGCCTTTCACTTTCACCATGACGGAACGACAGAAAAAGCCTTCAGAATCCGAATCCAGCTATTTTTTTAGCTGGGACGATGCGGAGATGCGGCGACGATGGGATCTGTTTTGTAAATTCGGCAACGCGAACGCCAACGATATGACAAATAAAAATTTCGACAAATGGCTGAAGGACGGCGCCGTTTTGTCTTCGAGCAACATCACTCCAACCATGACAGGGATCGCTTTCTCCAAAGTGGCAGGGTAGTAAGCTGTATACCTTAATTTTAATACGAACCGCAGTTTCTTTGGCAGGGCTATGCTCCTCTCCTATTCAAAAACGTGTAGCTTCAGTTTGGGAGCGAATTCAAACTAAGCTTGGTTGGATTGTGCCTGCGTAGCTCAATCGGTAGAGCGTTGGCCTAGTTAGCCAAAGGTTGTGGTTCGATCTTCACCTCAGGTTTGAATTTTTCGAGTCGTGGGTGCTGCTGAACTGTCATCCTTCTTTCTTTTGTTTATAACCTTGTATTAATTCCTTTGCTTGGATTTTTCGCATTTAAAGGTCATTTGTCGTTGAAATTTATTCAAATTTGCTACAACAACATCATTTATCCCTGAGAATCGTTTCATAACGGTCGCAGTCCAGAAGGAAACACCATCTTTAAAAAGACAGTTTTGAAAGCTAAACAAGAGAATGGACCTTTGATATTAGTGAGTGGATTCTGAGCACAATAAACAGGTAATTACTCTCTCCAACGTCGCAAGGCCACACCTCTAAATCCACATCGAAACGTGAAGTGAAACTTCACTGACCACTGCGAAATTCAGTTTGAGAATTAGTCAAGTTGTTGAAGCGGGCTAATCCTGCTTTTGAAAGCTGAAATTATAATAAATTCATATAATTAGTATTCGTTTGCAACTTTTCGCAGGAGCACCTTTTTGCAACCGTTATACCTAATTGTTGTAAAGTGACAATTGCCTGTGCTATTTTAGACCTAAACGTAAGACACTCAATTACAAGGAATGCAAGGAAGTCCTGGTGAAGTGTGCGGAGGATCGGGCCAAACAAACGAAACAAAGTCCTCAGTTCGAACTGGATGATATATGTGATAAACTGTCAAGACTGGAAGGCCCTTCCTATGCCGGAGCTACGGTTCGTTTTGAAAGAGATGCAGATTTTGGAATCTTAGGGTGCTTTGGAACGATTCTACTAAATATCCTCCTAGAAGGGTACTTGGAGGTTGTCTAGGAGCTGTCTAGATGGGGGTTAGGAGACCTCCTAAACTCGTTTCAAAAGATTTCTTTTAAGTTTTGCCGGCGCTACTCCTAAACTTAGGTAACTTAGGAGAAAAGTCAAAGTGCAGGAAAGCACTCCTATAGCTTACGAGAATCTTTTGAAACCCGATTACCATAAGTGACCACCTAAGCTGAACTTAGGAGCTCTCCTAGGCTTAAGAGTATTTATTTTGCAACGCCGCGGCTACTTCATTAGTTCTCAAGGCAGATTTCAGCAAATTGAAGGGAATAAGCCGCAGGAAGTATCGCGACCCGTCGTATGACCAGCAGGAAGTCACCGGCAGGCTGGCTAGCCTATTCTCGGCTGGGGGTCACCTGCCGACTGGCCCACCGTAGACGTGAGCCGGCCGATGTAGACACACTAATTTGTGTGTCTTTGCTACCATGGTTCTCAGTTATTTACAAACTGAAACTTTACCAATACCAATATTTTTGTGAAAATTCAGATTACTGCGGGAGAAATCTCCAACTCGGATAGAGCCAACCAGAATCAGTTTGGTATCGCTCAAAACAAAACAAATTGTA
Source organism: Trissonchulus latispiculum (assembly GCA_030248195.1). Taxonomy (NCBI): domain Eukaryota; kingdom Metazoa; phylum Nematoda; class Enoplea; order Enoplida; family Ironidae; genus Trissonchulus; species Trissonchulus latispiculum. The sequence continues at coordinate 22,033 of JASAND010008201.1, read as the reverse complement.
ATTTTATGACAATCTGAAGGATTTAAATTCTTCCATTAGGCCTGACAGTTGTCAAAATATTTCATCAAATTTCCCCATTTCCCCAAAACACTGAATTTGGTTTTTCTCAAGCTATATCAATTTATCGAAATGCTTAAAAGCACTAAAGATTCCGCTTCTTTGAAATCATTTTTGACTTGAAGCCCGCTAACACAAAATGGACTTTGAAGTGGTCTGTTTTGTCATTGGCGAGATTTCTTACATCGAAACTAACAGATCACAACTTTACCGTTCCTATGCTTAACACATGAAGACTTCCGCGTTGTTCTGACATTATCCTTCACCCATCCTGGATCGAACGTCCTTTTTATCAATTCGTTGATCCCATGCAGACTAGAAAATATGTGAAAATGAGCAAAATCGGAAATGGTCGAGAAATGTGGCCAAAAATGACCCTCCTCCTGAGCAGACAGGTTTATTTAATCCGTCTGTACTAACTCTAATTTTAATTTAATTTTAATTCCCAGTTTTTAAAACATCAGTCTTTCTGAATCAGACTTTCTGCTGTTTCAGAGACCGACCGGCGGCGGGGTTGTGGATCGGCTGACCGACGTATCCAAATATACCGGATCTCACAAGGAAAGATTTGATCCCAAAACCGGACAGGGACGCGGCCGGGCCGGTCGGGCAGATGTGGCGGATCACTCAGGATATGTTCCGGGATACAAGGCGAAAGGAAGCTATGATAAAGTTCACGATGCGAAATCACCCTAGTACTTACCTTTGACCTTTTACCCAACCTCCCAGTAATTATACCCCACTGCTTATATCATGTTGTGTTCTCATGTATGAACGAATCAGTTGAATCAAATATAGATTGTCCTGGTATTGGTAAACTTGTTTTTGAGACAAACCTTTACGACTGAAGAACAAACTTTTCATGTTTCATGAAATTAGTCCTGACAGATTTTCATTTCGATTCCGTACCAATTTCAGTATTGTTTCTCATATCGCACTGAAGGCTCTTTACCAGATTGCCCGACATTAGGTGAAATCCTTCTCAATATGTAGGAATTTAAAATCGTTTACACTTAGGATGGTTTTAGATGATCACTTTCGTGGAATATTTTTTCATACAGTCCATTCATGTAATCTGTTTTGTGTACATAAATTTTGTCAAAACATTCAATTGTACAGCTGCATATATTTGAAATTAAGAAAAACAAATGCTTCTCTAATGTAGCTGATCATTATTGCTTTGTTATGTAATATGTTAAATATTTGTATTCGTATTGCTACTGTAGTTTTGCTTAGTTGTGCGAAAAGTTTTATTTGGTACTCTGTGTATGCAATAATCATAAACTGATTCATAAACTAATCGAAGATCGGTTTAAGGCAGAGTGATTTTACGACGTTCACTGGAAGATTACAGAGGATTATTATTATTCCTGCCTTCTAAGCACCTCTGGGATTAAATACAATAGTTTTTCGTGAAATTCGTTTGCACAACCAATGTGCTCCTTACTTTTGAGATCTCAAAAAAGATTTTTTATTTTCAAAAACTGAGTTTGATCTACACAATACGCAAGGGCTTTTCAGGGTCACAAAAATAATTTTCTTTTCTTGAATTATTTTATGAATTGCAGTGGTTCTTATGTCCCTTGGTTAAAATTACAAGTACCACTTAAAATCGAAATCGAAGTGTTAGCTGTCACTTTATGGACAGGTTTTCCGACCGCTCTTGCTCCTAGCTGAACCGTTTGGTTGTGTCTGTCTTGTGCCAAGAGTATGCCAATTTTGAATTTTAAATGGATGATACTAAAAGATCAGCAGAGCTTTGTCGTAAAATCACTCATCAGCGTATCGGAGGAACAGTTTTTAACACCTAAATGGCTCTACTGCAGGAGTAAAATGTCTTGTGGGCTTATACTAAATTATTTTTAAGTAAACGTTAAAATATCAACACTGTATGAAGCGAAAAAAGCTTCAATGACAGATCCAAGGAACAGTCCAGTAGATCTTTCTTATCAATCAATGACAATTCTGTCTTCTGATTGCACCATCTCTTCTCTGAATGCGCACTGCTTTTCTTTCTACAAAAAATAAAAGTATTGTAGGGGAAGCAGGTACAGGAAAGATTGATAAGCCTGATATGGCAGTTCGATGACGGGATGGAGCGGTGACACATCGTCTTACTGCAGTGCTTAAGAGCCGTGGTTCGATTCCCAGCCGAATCAATTCCTTACTTTCAATCCTGGATGAAAAGTTGAAACTCCCCTTCTCAATAGTAGGTCCTAGAAGTACACACACCGTGCCTAATACCTCCTGTCTTGGGTTTTCCCCTCAGTGCTCGTGGCCTACCAGTCTTTCAACTCACAGTTTATTGAACTTAAGTAAGAAGGAACAACATTCAAAATTTTAGGCAAAAAGATCTTTCATTTATACTTTTAATTCCTGTAAAAGTTGTCTCATGCGTCTATCAAAAGATTCTGAGTACACCATTATAGCGAGATTCCGCGGATGAGACCTATGAAAATCTTATGAGCTGAATTCCAGGAAAATTTAAAATCCTTAGCCCAGGCGGCCTGATTCCTACCGAGTTAGCCATCTTTCGTGGAAACATCTGCGCCTTACTTCTTGCGAGCAAGATTGCAACTCGGTTGGAGCGGGTCTCTGTCCCCGCGTCGAGCCTGTAATGGGCCGGGCAGGGCCGGTTGTTTGTTGGATCGTTAGGCCCGACCCGGGCACGGTCAGCCGCGAAGGCCCGGCCCGAGCCGAGCCTGTCGGGCCTTGGAGGTCCGGCAATGTCCGGTTGGGCTTGATTTTAAAACGTATTTATTTTACCTTTAATTCTCGGCTGACTGATTTCCAGTGAAATTGTAAGGGGAAGCAGGCATAGGAAAAAGATTGATAAGCCTGCAATGGGAGTTCAGCTGATGGTCCCGTGGTGTAGTGGTTTAGCATGTCTGACTCTAGAGCAGAAGGGCCGTGGTTCGATCCCCGGCGGGACCAATTCTTTACTTTCAATGGTGAATGAAAAGCTGAACCTCCCTCTTCCCTTCTCTCTTCTAGGTCCTGGTTTCGTGGGTACGAGGGTGCCTGACGCCTCCCGTTCGGGCTTGTCCTTGGTTTCTTCTTGATCCTCCAGCCTGGTAGAAGCGCTACATGTGTCGAGGCTGCCTCAGGACCCGGATTGGAATCCTGTCTCCGGTCCCCCAGTAGTTGCTTCTGGTTGGTTGGATCTAAAGGGGTCTGGAACGTGTGTCGGGGGAGCACGGATCCCTTGGGCTCAGAATGCCCTGCGCTGGATGCGCTCTCGGTTCGATTCCGAGTTGAGTAAGCCGCGGGACGCGTCTTAATTGAAACCCGGGGGAGATGTAAGGGAAGCAGGCATAGGAAAAAGATTGATAAGCCTGCAATGGGAGTTCAGCTGATGGTCCCGTGGTGTAGTGGTTTAGCATGTCTGACTCTAGAGCAGAAGGGCCGTGGTTCGATCCCCGGCGGGACCAATTCTTTACTTTCAATGGTGAATGAAAAGCTGAACCTCCCTCTTCCCTTCTCTCTTCTAGGTCCTGGTTTCGTGGGTACGAGGGTGCCTGACGCCTCCCGTTCGGGCTTGTCCTTGGTTTCTTCTTGATCCTCCAGCCTGGTAGAAGCGCTACAAAATCAGCTAATTTTCTTGGAAACATTTTTCATCAAAGACTGGAGAGCAAAGTTCCAACAAAGTCAGCTCATTTTCGTGGAATGATTTTATGCTTAGTCCCAGCTAGGTTGGTTCCACGCAATCTCGCTATAATGGTGTACTCAATATCTTTTGATAGACGCATCAGAGCAACCGAGTATAGTTGTTTTAAGGAAGTTACCAAACAAATGCTAGCACAATCGTATCTGACTGCTTAGTTGACTATCTTGAGTGTAGGTTCCCACATACTAGTACAAACTAGCTATAACTGGGAATTTGGACAGTGCGGTGCATTCAACCTGGCATTGTTTCCAGCATTACAGATAAATGAAGTAAGTATATCTTTAGCATTAAGTTAAATTACCAAAATCATGAAACCACTTACATATCCTGACACAGGATAATTGACCCAAACATTGTAGTCGGGCACACCTTCTATCCTTTGAATTCCAATATTCACCTTAAACTTTCTTCCATTTAGGAAAACTATTGTTTTATTCTGTTTTTCACCCAATTCGACAAGCATCTTTTGACTATTTGGTTCACCTTCATTCAGGGTCAGATTCAGAGTCAGGCGAATCGGCAGTCGATTTTTCAGTAGGTACTCTGAATAGCACGAAGCTCGTTTCACCTCCACATCGACAAAATGCTCAAATCCCTCAAAACCATCGACAAGCAGCCGGGAATACGTCGACTGATAGGGCTCAGTAAAGACGGGAAGTAGAATAGTTTGAGCCGAATTAACCGTTTTTGGCTGATCATCTTCCGGTAATTTGTAGTAGCCAGAAGACCGTACCGTAATCTTGTACCAAGTTTCCGCCACCACATCCGGCAATATGTCGGCGACACAGGTTTGGAACGAGGTAGAATTGTTGAAATCTACTTCCGGTAGTCGCTGGAGTGGGCAAACGGTTTGAGTCGCCAACATCTCTTGGATGTTTTGGTATTCCGATTGACGTTCCCAATCCGGCAATAGAAGCAGTTGCTTCAACCGTTCGCCAATTTGTCGACAATGGCGACTGCTGAAATGGTTGCCAATCTCGTAACCGACTTCGGAACCTTTCATTTCTGCACTGCATTTGAGATGATCACAGGTAGTTTGAAAGTTTCCATCAACTATACAGATCAGAGGAACCCAAGAAATCGTCGTTGTGACATTGAATGGGTCCATTTCATTTCGTCGACCTGTCGCAACAACAGAATTTGTAGCAAAAATCACCGTTCGCCCGTCAGTTTTTGGCGGCTTTTTCAGGGTGACCGACTGAACGTGTACTTCCGATGTTTTGAATGGATCAAAAGCATAACTATTAACACGAGAAATTAAAAACACAATGACATAGGTTGATAGCAGCTGAAATCTATACATCATTTTCGTAAAATGTAATCCACTTAAAAAGTATGTACCAACTTTTTCAGCCTTGATTTCAGGATATACTCGATGAATATCAAATTCCATTTAACGACAATTTATTGAAGTATTGTAGGTTTGCTTTTGTTCGATCCATGGTTTTGTCATACTTTCAATTGTCAAACATTCAGTGTTGAAACCAGACAGAGATACCATTTAAGAAATTTAAATGGTATCTCTGTTCCTAAATTAATGATCAAATCAAAATTCCTGAGATACCTTTGCCTTAGTGCAAAAACTGTTACATTTTCTATGCGTAAACGGTTGGCTATTGGCTATCAACACTAAAGCGTTAGTTTTGATGCATATCAGCTTTAGTTTGTAATCACTTTTGCACAGAAGGCTTTCCTGGTGTCATCTAGAGTTGTGCCGCTAACAGTCTAACGCTTGCTGGCCCGACCTGGCCCCGCCTAAATGCCGGGCAGATCCGGTGAGACAGGATAGGCTCTGCATACAAAAAACCGTTTCACACAATAGTTAGTGCTATTTACTACAACATGGACAACTCCTGGAAATTTAAATTTGAGATTTTAGCGAAAATAACTTGGAAAAGTTTTACAATATCCACAAGAAAAATTTGATAAGGTCCGGCTCGGGTCCTGGTACAACTCTAGTGTCATCTTAAACTGCAGCTTCAATGTTAAAAACCCAATTTGATAATCATTCTTAGAGATATTGAATGTGGACACAAGCAGAGACAATTCGATTTACTAGCGGCAGCATCACAAGTTACTAACGATTCATTAAGTACAGAATCTCACTTTTGCCCTATTAGCTACATTTTCAATACTCCCACTTAGCTAGTAGAGCAAAAACAACTGTGAAGTGGCAAAGTAGCGAAACCGTAAGATATTAATTTCATAGAGCACGCTGTTTCTTTGCCTTTGACTGGATTCACACCCCGGCTCCCACTGAAATACCAAATGGTTCGAAATTGCTTGCTGCTGTGAAGTTTGAATCCAAGAGATTAAGAAAATAGTGTTGTCTACTTTTGACAATTAGGTTAAGATTCTAGATTACAGGCGATTACAACAGTTTATTCCATAATTTTGGCAAACTCAATGGCAACTATTTTAGAATACAAAATTGTGAGCAAAACAAGAAAATCAATCAAAAACTAGCAACTTACCAATAATCCGACAGAAGACCTACCCAAACTTTGACAATAATTCCCCAAATATACCAATAAAATTGTACTTCACTTTATATCATTTATATGGTGTTCAACTCCAAACAGCTTCTCATCACGAGGTTGCATATTTCTGTTCCTGCTGGCTTTATTTGAAAACCCCAGCCTACTATTTGTTATCCAGAGGAAAAACCTCCTAGGTTTCAATTAGGCTTAAATTAATGTCAAATTGTCTGCAAACAAACGGATTCATTTTTTGTAATTCCTTCCAACCTATTGTGTCTTTATGCCTTTTATTTACATTTCCGCACCAAGTTTTGCAGTGTCAGAACAATCAAAAATGGATTGCATATTTTCGCTTTATTATTGCATATATACTTATAGTTGCTAGGATGTTATAAGTAAAGGTGTAACTTAAGGGGGTCCATCTTAAATAGATTTTAGGCAACAGACTTCGCTAATTTTCGCACATAAGTTAGTCACGCCACACATGTCACTCATCTTAGCTTCAAATTTTGAGTTGTTTTGTTCAGTTCTCTGTAAGTTACGAGCCACCAACTGTGTACAATTTGAATACGAGCTAGTACGAGGGTGCTGCAGCTAACAGAGGCAAGTTTTCGACTTCACAGCTTTAGCTCATTTTGTTATACATAATATCAAGAGTACATAATATAGGAGTAAGAAACTCTTACAGCAGCATGTTCAAATCATGCTAGGTATGCTCGGTGCGTTAAGTCGGGACGGGACCCCCCCCCCCACCCCGAAAGAGCCTGGGGGGGGGGGGAGTCCCACTTAGCACTACTTACACGCTTTCATATAAGCGTGTGTCTGCTCGCTGATTCGCCCCATTAGCCTAAGGCTTACTGTATGTAATTTATTAGTTATTTTAATTAATTAATTATAACTTTAATTAGGTTAATGCAATTAAAAAACTAATTCTACAACGTTGTAGCATTTTTTCCGCTCTTTCCAATGATATAAAAATTGTCGCAGATTACATTCCTTCGAATTTTTGTATTATGCAACAACTTTTATATCATTGGAAAGAGCAGAATAAATGCTACAAAGTTGTCGAATTAGGTTTTTAATTGCATTAGCCTAATTAACGTTATAATTAATTAATTAAAATTACTAATAAATTACATACAGTAAGCCTTAGGCTAATGGGCGAATCAGCGAGCAGACACACGCTTATATGAAAGCGTGTAAGTAGTGCTAAATGGGACCCCCCCCCCGAGACTTTGGGGGGGGGCGTCCCCGACTTAACGCACCGAGCATACCTAGCATGAATTGTACATGCTGCTGTAAGAGTTGCTTGCTCTTATATTATGTACTCTTGATAATATGTCTAAGCAAGAGTCTATAATACCAAGAGTGAGAAGCTTGGCCCTTCCTAATGGAAATGGCCTGCGAGATGCTCGGCACATTAAGGCCGAAATCTTGGGGGAGGGTACCACTTACCATTGTTCAGCATGTGTTTATATTGAACTAAAGCGCATCTGATTGGCTAATCGCCTACCTTATGTCAAATTTACGTGTATAAGCGGAACCCCCCCCCCAGATCTCGGGGGGGGGGGTCCCGCTTAGCGTTGTTAAGCGTGTGTTTATATGCAGTCGAACTGAAATGCACTGATGAGGACTATGGTAGCTAAGTACCCAATCAAATAATATCCGCTTATACACGTAAATTTGACATAAGGTAGGCGATTAGCCAATCAGATGCGTTTTAGTTCAAACGCATATAAACACATGCTGAACAATGGTAAGTGGTACCCCCCCGAGATTTCGGCCTTAATGTGCCGAGCATCTCGCAGGCCATTTCCATTAGGAAGGGCCAAGCTTCTCACTCTTGGTATTATAGACTCTTGGTCTAAGGTATTATTAATACCAGGTTCGCACAGTTCGCCAGATAGGCTTGATCAGTAGTTTCTTTAAAGACTTTTTAGAAAAAACAAAGCCCTTGATCCTCCTGATGTAGGGGAAGTGGCCCGAATATGGGCAAGGGCCAAAAGGTACAATGCATGTTTGCTTACAAATTTGGAAACAAAATTTTAGCAATTTCTTCGATTCTAAATTAACAATGTACCTGCCAAATTGCAACAAAAGATTTGCTTTCTATAATTAATTAGTATTTATTTTCTAATTACTGTCATTTTTTAATTTCCAAAAAGCAAACTTTTGCCTCAATAGACCAAATTTTTCACGTGAAGGATTCTCGGCTTCAGTTCGGCCAACCCTGGAAAAATTAATGTCAATCTATAGATAATTCTTCGTAGATTGTACTCGCAAAAAATCAAAGCTTTATGTCTTTTCTGTAAAACCTTTTATGCAGGACAACTGTTTTTGGTGCCATTTTCCATTTTGAGCCCTAATATGGGCTGGCCAAAATGTACAGGTGCCCAAATATGGGCAATGGGCTTTTTACATGTAAAGCATGGGCCTTTTACATGCAAATAACGATTTTTTAATTCCAAAACTTGTAAACCTTTATCTTGGAAGTGTTATACACGATAGTGATTAATAGTTAAGTTAACGAGGATTCTGCAGAAATTTTGTGAGAAAACTGACTTTTTGCACAAGATTCACAAGAACACCTCATAACACGTTTCAATTATAGAATTGTTTTTAAAAAGCTTCGAATAATTAATAATTATCATTTATTAATTGATTATAGTCATTAATTATTTATTTAATCCCTAGTTAATAGTTAATAGCAGTTAGTAATAGTTAATAGTTATTAGTTATTAACAGTAAATGGCTCATAGTTATTTTTAGTTAATAATTAATAGTTAGCAAGAAGTATAATTGTTAATTATCAGTTACTATGCAGTGACAACATCAAAACAAGTAACCTGGCAAGTAAAGTCGTCAGTTTTAACGTTTTGACTGATTTCCTTTGATGTTGCCGCTATGGTAAAGCGTGTGCCCATATTTGGGCCACTTGGCCCATATTAGGAACCCCGGTGCCCATATTAGGCAACTTTTTTCTGCTATCTCTATGTGGTTAAATCGGATTTGCCCATATTTGGACCACTTCCCCTAATGAAACTTGTAACAGCGCTTATACTTAAAAACGAAACATTTTCGAGCCATAGCCATTTTGTATGAGAAGAATTAATCCCTGCACTGAGAGCTTTCAATTGATATGTGTCATATTTTGAAAATTTTGAAAAATCGCTGTTTTGTGACATTTGGGTCTGAGGGTCTGATTGGCGCTCTGAGAACACTGGATATAGCAGCGATCACAATTCATGCTACAAACTGATCCTAAGGCATGAATAAATATGTTGAAATGCAAAATAGTCAATTTCGTTATATAGTTGTCCAAAACGTTCGAAAAACTAACTTTCGAAAAAAACAGCAATTTTCACAATTTTGCACAAAAAACAAATTCCTGCGCCAAAATCAATTTCGAAACTGGTAAGAGAACAAGGGAACTATTGGTTCCATTGAAACCGTCAATGGAGTGCGCATAACTTACAAAGTTCTGATTTACGCAAAATCTACTTTACATTTAAGTTTGTTACAGTGTGAATACAGCATGCATGTTCAAATTATAAAATTTGTGTGAAATTTATTAGAAATGGCAAACGTTCAAACATTTTTGCCAGTCTTGTCTGAAATTATCGGTTCTTTAGCTAATTCGTCAAATCGGTTCATGCTTGGGGTTGTACTTGAAATTGGACGTTGGTGCTAGACGGTTGGGGATCGTCCCAGAGTTGTTCAATTGTTGGGTTTGGTTCAGAGGTGAAGTTTAGTAAAGTTTGGTTTGTCTGACGCTTCTGTTTACATTATTTCATGAAGTTTGAGAAACTATTGTGAGTTTTGTCTGGCTCAGTTGTAAATACCAACAGTAAATATTGTATTGTGAAATAGTCTTTTATTCGAGCAGGGTTCTGTTGTTCTTTCATCGCACACCACGTTGTTGCTTGTCAATATAGACCCCGTATAGTTTTACCCTCTAAGTCAAGCTGTTTTATTTAATAATTCGCACAGATTTACTAACATCAGTAGAGTCAAGCTTCACACTGGAGTTTTGATATTTGAATGATACTAATTTGTCGGGAGATGTTAACAGCGTTCGACTAGACAGTCTAATGCCTGAGTTAACTTTTGGTGCAGTTCCTAGTCCTGTTGACGCTCGCGACTGCATATTTGATGATGCGCCCACCGAAGAATGCCTCAGAGACCCTGGAGCCAGTAGTGAAATTGCTATATTAATTGCTGAGTTTCTTGGATACAAAGCGAGGTAAGTTGTTTTCGCGACGTTTCTCCTTTTTAAGGAACTTAGTTTTGAATGACAATTTGCTGGCATGGATTACCAAGCCATTTTGAAAAGATACTAAAGCCATGCTAAAGAGCAGAGTCTTCATGTGGTTTACTCTTGGTGTGCCAAAAATTCCCTACAACCTACAACAAATGGAAAAGCTTTGAAATTTCGACATGTTTTGACACTTAAAATGCTGATTGCATACCTATGTGAACGTTTCAGCAAAAACCAAGATCAATTACCCCATAAATTGTGCGACAAATGACAGTTACCGATTTGTTGATGTATAGGCGAAATCCAGGTTTATAGTTTATTGTTACCTAGAACCATCTCCAGTCCAGGTTGCTTATCCAGCCCTCGCGCACAGCACGGGTTTGGGTTGCCCATGCAGCCTCTGGGGGGCAAAACTTTATACCACGACCTAGAATTATTCAGCTTGAAGAGCTCTTTTTTAGATTTGGTTAATTTATGAATTTGCTAATGTACGAGGAAAAAAGCGTACTTTTACGATACATACTACCACCTTAAGCTACGCTTACATTTAAACTAACATAATGCTTTCACTTTTAGGTTCAAAGTTGCTTCCGACGGACACACAGCAATGGAATACCAGGGTAAAGCTTATGGATTTTTAAAGGATATAATGTCTGGTTATGTTAACTTGACAACATCACAAATGGATATTAATCAGAATCGACTCCAGTTGGTTGACTCCTCAGACTGGCTTACTTATGAAATAAAGCATTTTTTCCTGAACTCGTTTTGGAGAAGCGGACGATCCACCTATTTGAAATGGTGGAAAGCTGCAACGTCTGAAGCTTGGCCTGCTATTGCATTCTTCTTTGTCCTTAATCAAATTATGTATGTAAGAATTAACATGATACAATAAACAAGAAAATTTTGATTCTGATTTTTGAGACATTGCAGATGCATCCTTGGTTGGAAATTCTTAAAATTTCTTGTTTTAAGGAATAAATTTACAGGAAGCCATAATTTTAGAACTAGTCTACTCAAAGTAATAGGAAATTAGGCAATACAGATTGAGCTTGAAGTTGGTACTAAAGTCTGACACAAAAATGTGTGTACAAAATCTGTAAGGCCTTCAGTGAACTCAATATACGTCGTAACCCCATAAAACCATGTTTAAAACCATAAATCCTTGCAGCGAGACGAACATTTTTATAAAATTTAAAATTTTTTAAAATTTCAAAAATTTTAAGATATCGGTTTATCGGGGAATTTTTTCGGACCATTCAAGATATTCAGCTCATTCTTTCAGAAAAATTTGCCCGTCCAAAGACGCATCGATTGACACAAGAATGAAGACAATCGGTTCAGAAATAAACATTTTATTCCAAAATTTCGTTTTTTCATTTCCTTTGATGTTTGCCGCTTTTTGCAACTTTGACTGGTTATTACTCGCGACTCGCTCAACGGAAAATTTTTTCGATTAGATTTTCAGGGCTTTCACCTGATTTCACCTGATATATATGGTATTTCAAATTTTGAAAGTAGATTTTTTGAAAAATACAACTTTTTGACCAAAAATTTCGGCAAAGCAGATTTAGCAAAAGTGAGTAAAAATAACATAATCATAAAATTCAAGCTGAGCTGAATCCAACGACATAAAGCTTTTGTTGCTACGACCAAGAGTTTATAATACCAAGAGTAAGACAAATAGACAAACACTCTTCCTAATAGATTAAGCTTGCGAGATGCTCGACACATTAAGGCCAAAATCTCGGGGGGGCTTCTCAACGTGTAAACATACAACGCTGACATTTTTCAAAAACGGGCGTTTTCGCCAAATTAAATACAATAACTTGAGCTAGGAAAATCGTACAGCAATAATTTTTATATCATAATGTTGCGCAGAACGAGATCTTTTTAACGATATAAAAAATTATATAGTTCCGTTCAAGCAATCTCTTACAAATCCGGCAATAAAACATCCTTTCCACGAAAATTTTAGGAATTCCATCATTTCATCAAAATGTGTTACGTTGTTGCCAGATTCGTAAGCGATAGCCAGAAGCTTGCTACATAATTTTATATCGTTGAAAAGATCTCATGATACGCAACATAATAATATACAAATTATCGCTGTACGACTTTCCTAGCCCAAATTATTGTATTTAATTTGACGAAAACGCCCGTTTTTGAAAAATGTCAGCGTTGTATGTTTACACGTTGAGAAGCCCCCCGAGATCATCTCGCAAGCTTGTTCTATTAGGAAGAGCTGGGTGTCTTACTCTTGGTATTATAAACTCTTGCTACGACTTATATTGAGACAGCAATGAATTTTTAAACAATATCCCTTATTTCAGCTGGTTTTGCTAGTTTACACTGCTTCAGTCAAATCATGGCGGCAACATCAAAGAGAGCCAAAAACCAGCTGAAATAAAAGAAATTGTTTAAAAATTCATTGCCGGCGCATTATAAGTCGTAGCAACAAAAGCTTTATATCGTTGGATTCAGCTCAGCTTGAATTTTATGATTGTCTTATTCTTACTCACTTTTGTTAAATGTGCTTTGCCGAAATTTTTGGTCAAAAAGTGGTATTTTTCAAAAAAATCTACTTTCAAACTTTGAAAAACCACATATATCAGGTGAAAGCGGGCGCCTAGGCGGTCCTAAAAATCTAATCGAAAAAATTTTCCGTTGAGCGAGTCGCGAGTAATAACCACTCACAGTTGCAAAAAGCGGCAAACATCAAAGGAAACGGAAAAACGAAATTTTGAAATAAAATGCTTATTTCTCAACCGATTTTTTGTTCTTGTGTCAGTCGATGCATCTTCGGACGGGAAAATTTTTCTGAAACAATGAGCGGAATAGCTTAAACGGTCCGAAAAATTCCCCGATAAACCGATATTTTAAAATATTTGAAATTTTAAAAAATTTTAAATTTTATAGAAATGTTTGTTTCGCTGCAAGGATTCCGAAAATATATGGATTTATGGGATTACGACGTATATTTAGTTCACTGGAGGCCTTATAGATTTTGTACACACATTTTTGTGTCAGACTTTAGATGCATAAAATTTATCAATTTAAGAATCTTAATGAAAAAACTACAAATATTAATGGAATAGATTTATATTTTAGGGAAAGGATTTCCAAACCATCTGTTGGAATTCTGTTAATCAAGGCATTGACTAATCTTTGTATTACAGTGATATTTATATTACTAAGTTCCAGTTATTGCACATCAGTAACGACCAGCCAACACTCAATTCCATGGAATGGTCTCAGTGATTTTGCGGTGGGCCTGAATGACCAATTCCAATACATTGGTCCATCAAATAGTACTGACATTTTTTCCATCATTTATGGAAAGGATGATCGGTATCGGAGCCTACGAAAACATTTTCAGCGAAATCCACCAATTATTAAAAAAGACGAATCAAAAATTTTTCAGTTGATAAGCCAGAATAAGTTTTATTTTTTTTTCTGTACGCCCCACTCCAGTTGGTCTTGCACCGGTTAGGAGTAGTGTCAGCTTGACGTTAATTTTTAAATTTGACTGGGGGTTAGCTGACACCGAATAATTGTCTTAACAATTACCCGAGGCGTTTCGCAAGGATGGAGATTTGCCCATCACCGGCTGTGTGATGAACGCACCTCGGCAGCTCCACCCGAAGGCGGCCGCCCCTTAACTCTCGGTTAATTGGAGACATGGGGGGGGGGATAGTAAGCGATAGATAGTGCCAGCTGGCACCAGACCCCCGTTTTAGGAAACAAATCTGGTCCTGCTGGACCAAGAAGTTTGGCAGTGGGTAGTGTACATACAAGTTAACAGGACACAATAAACATAACTCAATTGCAATAAAGTTTAGTTTGATGCTTCATGGAGAGGTCTCTCTTGAATAGGCGGAACGTTGTTTTCGCTGGTCTGATTATTGGCGTGGACAGAGGGGGAGGCTACGTTGATATGCAACCGTTGGACTTCTTTGGAAACTGAATCCTGCGTTGAAAAACAAGACAGGCTACAGAATTCAGAAATTTATATATTATGATTTTACATCTGAAAACATGAGATTTCTTTTATGCAAGCCTCAACATTACTTTAATTGATATACAACTGCAAGGATGTCAACAATCTCCAGAACACGAGTCGAATTCACAAAGAGCTCTTCATAAATTATGACATCGAAACATTTCTACTGCGACTAACCACGAAATTTACATTAATGACCGAATCTAACTTATTGTTGCTCGAAGACAGCGCAAGAGAGATGCTCCTACATTGCTTTAGTTATTACCATTGCTTAATTAAAGCTTTGTTTGCTAAACTCTAATTTTTCCTGCTGCGCCTCAGCGCAGCAGGTCTCTTAAATTTGCTCGGCCCCCGGGACTCACACACATTTTGCTTGATAAAGATACTCCTCACCGTAATTACGTGTAAACAATGGTTTAAGATAGGGATTGCATGATTTGTGTGTGCAATCATTTCTTTAATTCCAAAGAACTTCTCTTCCGCTTCATGTAGATATTACGCATATACGTTTCCTCGTGTTTTAATAGATTCGGAAAAGAATATTCTCTGCTCCGATTGATGACTCATAGTTAAAGTTAAACTTCCTGATCTTTCCGATTTTTCAAATACATGGAACTTGCAGAAACAAATGCTAACATGTATCTAATGCTGAATTGTTTGAACTTTATTTGCGACATAAAAGTAAATTCCTCAACTTTAGGAAAATTATTCAGACAATGTTTTTGCACGTATATTTTCTGTAGTAAGCAAGTAAGAGCTCCTTATAAAGTAATTAGCTGCGCAGCAGGTTTACAATTACTTAAATGTCCGACCAACGGAAACTGAAACTTTTGCATAGAATCTTGCTTGTTACTAAACTACGTAAACTTAGCCAACGTAATCCAGTTGTGAGTGAAATATGCCATTGTGATGGGCAGTTGTAAAATTGAACCTGGGATGGAGTCTCTGCCGAAAAGGCCCCATATAGTGTTGGTGAGCAAATAACTAAATGCAGAAGTTACAATGTTCAACGGTCGGATACATTCCATCAACACTGCCATCAACAATGACCTTGAAATGTTCTAACGCCTTCCGAAACAAGATATAAGTTTAAAACCCTAACTTAAAGTTCAAAGCGATTTCCTCCATAAATGATCCAATCTCAGAAATAATTTTTCCAAAAAATTTGAACTCATCTCCCTGAACTTTGTTTTAGTTTAAAATCTGGAATTTATTTAGAATAACACGAACAAAAACTTTAACTTATCTTGAATATGCAGCTGCTCTTCACCAGTGTTGTATCAGATCTCCCCAGAATAAGTTTTATTGCTACTATAGTTCATCTTCGTTCCATGAAGCGACTTCACAAATCTACGGCATATATGCTTTGCCTGACCCATCTCAAAAAGGATATAGAGCTTTCTTCTGCCGAGAAACAACACATACTTTAAGAAAATGATAAATCAGGGAATTACTTGGTTGCGACAGTCTGGATTTGTTGAAAAGGTTTTTAACAAGTACGGTTGTTGTCTTACCAAAGAAGAAGATACTTTCCGAAGAAAAACACACTTCAGTGTGTTTAACTTGTTTCATACATCTTCGGTATTTGTTACATGGTTTTGCGGAATGAGCCTATCATTCTTAGTCTACATTGCTGAGAGCTTACACTGTTTAAACTGGCATTAAACGGCACGACTTTGCAAATGCAATCGCAACTACACAAGAAGTTTGAGTCCTTTTCTGCTGACTGAACATCAAATTCAGAAAGCATTTGTTGCTTATTAGAAGTGAATAAAATTGCGTACGTACACATCGTTTCATGTACGATTGTTTGCTTTTCGGCAAAACTCAGCGAAAATTACACTTTACCCAAATACATTGTGCCTCACCCAGGCACAATGTAGTTTCGCTGAGGCACAAAATTTAAGACAAAACTTGAAGTCTCGCTGAGGCACAATCAGTTTCACTGAGGCACAATCAGTCTCACTGAGGTACAATTAGTCTCATCCAGGCACAATTTGTTTCACTCAGGCACAAGAGGGTTCTCCTTTCTAAAATTTGTGTTAATACATGCTCTTAAGCAAATCATTACCTCCATACACTAG
Organism: Trissonchulus latispiculum; assembly: GCA_030248195.1. Taxonomy (NCBI): domain Eukaryota; kingdom Metazoa; phylum Nematoda; class Enoplea; order Enoplida; family Ironidae; genus Trissonchulus; species Trissonchulus latispiculum. The sequence goes on along the minus strand of JASAND010008201.1, from coordinate 5,484 downwards.
AGCTGTCGTTTGTTGCTGCAGTTTTAATTTTTATTTTTAATTTTTCAAAAATTTGTCAAAAAATTCAAGAAAATGTGATTTTTTTCGAGTGATTTTCGAAACCATATTAATGGCTAAAGGTTACAACTTTCTGTCATTAAAGGAATAAGAAGAGAATTTTAAGTTTTAAATTAAGCATGGACTTGAAATACATAAAATTAACACAAAACTAAAACCTTTGGACACTACTAAACAAAATACTTTTGGCAATAGCTTAACACTTTTATTTTCAGAATAAAATGTAGTTTCTATCGGTAAGATATCAAAGCGATTAGACAAGCCAACCAAAGTCTGACCAAAAAATCTAGGGAGCGAAATTGTCTTGTTTGAGCTGATTTATCGGTACATTGTGCTTCAGCTTTCAGCATTGTATATGTCGTAGGAAGATTTAACTTAATTAGCTTGTCTTTTGTTAGATGGAAACTGTTTGATTTATATTGCTACCTAGAATTAGGCAAGTTTTCTGATTCACAAGGAATGCATTGGAATCTGAAGTGTAAATAGATGTGAAAACAAATTTGAATTAAAGTAGGAATTTAGAATCGGAAACGTTTTCCTTGTTTCTTGTTTCTGTGGTTTGGAAAAAAGACGTTTCAGAAGGTTGTTTAAATTTTCTCAAAAACTAAAAATATATATGGTTTTAGAATGTATAAGAACCTAGGAGTATACCAGTCGTATACCAGTATTTGTCTTATCTCTTGTGGTTATAACCTACAAACTTCTTAATTGTTTGTGAACTTAGATAACAAACAAATACTTTCCGATTAATTAGTTTAGTTTAAACGCAAATATTACATTTTTGCATTATTACATTAATCTAGCTTGGTATCAAATTAATGTCAGAATCTATGTACACTTGGTTTTTGAAATAATTGTGCCTCAGTGAGACTACTGTGTGCCTCAGTGAGACCGTTTTGTGCCTGAGTGAGACTTTTGTGCCTCGGCGTGAGACTCACTGTGCCTGAGTGAGGCTAATTGTGCCTCAGTGAGACTTGTGCCTGGGTGAGACTACACCACCAAAATATACATGATGGCATTGCAGGAAAGACAGAATGTGAAGTAATTCTAAACGAATGTAATTACTCAAATCTGTCTTTTCAAAATTTCTACTTTCAATTCTTTTTAGAGACTATTCAATAACGTTTTAGCAATCAATTATTCTGTTGTGTATGAAAATAGAAATTTAATAGTTTTCTAGAGATTTGAAACGTTAAGGTTTTTTGAAGTAGTCAAGGAGTACTTCACATTGATATTACCATTATACTTTCTGTTGTGTTGCTGGGTATCCTTCATTTGGCGACGAGCGGTAATGGATACTATTGCACCCCCTCAACCGTTCCTTCCTACTCCGGGAAAACCCACATTGCCTTGGTGGTTCTGGAAAGAGACTTTCCGTAACTATCTAATTGCTATCGGGACCACGGCGAATGTGGAACAGTTTCCGGATTGCAGGAAAATTGCTCTCCTACTTCACTGCCTAGGTGTCGAAGGGCACCGAATTTTTCGTTCTTTGCCTGGGGCGGTCCCTGCTGAGGGAGAAGTTCAAACTTTTGAAGACGTTTTAACATTGCTTGATGGACACTTCGGACCTCGTACCAACGTCGTCGCTGCTCGATACCAGTTTCGACAGCGTGCTCAGTTCCCTGATGAAACCACTGATCAGTGGCATGCTGCCCTCTGCGCTTTAGTGTCTGATTGCAACTATGGTCAGATGCAAGACGAAATGCTTCGAGACATGATAGTGGAAAAGACAAAGTCTCCGCGTATTAGAGAAAGGCTACTAATGGAACCTGAATTAACTTTACAACGTGCCCTTCAGATTTCTCGACAGATTGAGCAGGCCATTGCCGAGGCGAGACAAATGGCCGATTCTAAATCTCAAGGAACTGTACAGCGAATTAAAACCGGTTCCGACAGTGAAGGTAAGAAGACAACCAAAGGGATGCCGTGGAGTAAAAAGTCCTCTCAGTTCAAGAAATGCTACAGGTGTGGTTCTGATTCTCACACAGCTGCAGCAGAGAATTTTCCAGCAAAGAATTCCGTATGCAAAGTGTGTAATAAGACGGGACAGTCGGCTTCAAATTCTAGGCGCGGTGTTCCAGTTCGTTTAGTACAAGAGAATTCAGACAATTCGGCGGACGAACCAGATGTTTGTGTTCTTTCCGTTCATTCTGTAAGAAAGTTACCTCCGATACTCTGCCCTATCCGGTTCCGGACAGGAGCACTGTGTACGATGATGGTGGATTCAGGGGCGGATGTTTCCATGCTTTCGGAATCAGAGTTTCAAAGATGCTGTCCAAATGAAAATCTACATCCTCCGACTGTTAGCTTAAGCAACTACGATTCATCGCCAATAACTGTTTTGGGATGCATTACAACTCCTGTTACTTATAAACAGCAAACTGCAACTACTACTTTCTTCGTCACCCGCAACAACACCTCACTAATTGGTAAAGACCTCATAAAGTTGCTAAATCTTCAAATTGATGGAGAATCATTGATCGTTCGAGAAATAACTGCTGATTCGATGGTGTCCAAATATCCCAAATTGTTTGAAGATACCATGGGTACCATTAAAGGATTTGAACACAAAATCCAACTACGTCCTGAAGCAACCCCTGTCGCCCATCGCCTCCGTCAGGTACCTCTGGCAGCTCGGGATTCTGTTGCCGAGGAGCTTAACCGGCTGAAACAGGATGGCATCATTGAGGAAATTGAAGCCAGTGACTGGGTTCACCCGATGGTCGTTGTTCCGAAGAAAAATGGAAAACTCCGGATTTGCTGTGACTTACGTAGTCTCAATACATATGTAGTTTCGGACAAATACCCCGTACGTAACATTGAACAGATGTTCAGTGAACTCAACGGCGCAGCGGTGTTTTCGAAGCTGGATTTAAAGAAAGCCTACTTTCAGCTTACGCTAGCCAAGGAAAGTCGTCCATATACTGCTTTTCTGTCTCATATAGGCTTGTTTCAATATTGCAAGCTGCCTATGGGTTTAAAGTCCTCCGCAAGCGCATTTCAAAAGTGTATGGAAGTTATTCTGGCTGGGATACCGGGGGTATTCATATATCTTGATGACATCCTAATTTCCGGGAAGTCACAACAGGATCACGACGATCGACTTCAACTGGTTTTGAAGAAGCTGCAAGATCACAACGTACGCATAGAAATAGAAAAGTGTCTTTTCTCTAAAAAAGAAATTCCGTTTGTTGGTCATATCATTTCTGCACAAGGAGTAAAATTGGCTCCTGAACATACGACGGCTATCTCCGAGTACCCAATTCCTAAGTCAGTTGAAGAACTGAAACGATTTTTGGGGATGTGTTCCTTTTGCTTACGCTTCATTCCAAACTTTGCTTCAATAAGTGAACCTCTACGTATGTTGACCAGGAAAGATACCAGTTTCCATTGGTCAAGAGAAATCCAAAAAGCGTTTGATGAATTGAAAATGCTGTTAATCAATCCTCCTACCTTAGCGTCGTTCGATGCTTCGGCGCCTACCATGGTTACGACTGATGCTTCTTTTCATGGGATTGGTGCCGTTCTGACGCAGTTTCAAAATGGTAAAGAAAGAGTGGTATCTTATGCATCACGATCCCTGACCGCCACAGAGAGGAAATATTCGGCTGGAGAAAAAGAAGCTTTGGCTTGTGTTTGGGCTTGCGAGCGCTGGCACATCTTTCTGTGGGGTCGTACTTTTCAACTTTGCACAGATCATCAGGCTCTGACTATTCTTCTGGGAGCTTCTGGAGAATCCAGGAAGTCCATGAGGATTAGTAGATGGAATGCCCGACTGTTAACCTACTCCTACCAAATTTCCTACAAGCCTGGAATTACCAACAGTACAGCTGATGCTCTTTCTAGACAACCCGTTCTGTCGAATGTGGAATTTTTCGACGACGATGTGCGCTTAGCAATCGTAGTTGAAGAGTCAGCTATGAAGCTTTCTGAGATTCAATCCGCAACGGAGAAAGATGTTCATATTTCAGCAGATTATCTCATACTTACTGCATGGATGGCCTAAGAAAGTTGAAGAAACATTGCAACCATTTCGCAAACTACAATTGGAACTTTTCATTAGTCAACGGATGTCTCTTCAGGGGAGACTTGATTGTCCTTCCAGAGACTCTACGTGAGAAAGCTATTTCCTTGGCTCATGAAAGTCATCCGGGGATTGTGAAAACTAAATCTCGGCTACGGGATCTCTACTGGTGGCCAGGGATTACAAAAGACGTTGAATCTACGATTCACAACTGTTTTCCATGTCAAGCAAGCGACAAGGCTTCAATACAAAGACGCCCACCGATCCAATATACTGACTGGCCTAAGGGTCCGTGGCAAAAACTTGCCTTGGACATTTCTGGTCCGTTTGCCATAGCACCCAGACAGTTTCGATTTCTGCTGGTATTGACTGACTACTACTCCAAATGGCCTGAGGTAGCTGCCATGGACTCAATTACATCGACATCGGTGATAAAGTTCCTGGAACCAATTTTTGCGAGGTTTGGGAATCCGCAAGAAATAGTCAGTGACAACGGTCCTCAGTTCGTCAGTTCCGAGTTCGCCGACTTCCTCTCAAGATTGGATACCAAACACACCCGTTGCTCCATCTACAATCCCGAAGCAAATGGCTTAGTGGAACGATTTAATCGTGTTCTGAAAGAGCGTCTGCAAGCAGGTTACTTGGAGGGAGCACATTGGCAAGATTCCTTGCGACGAATCCTACTGTCTTATAGAACGACGCCTCACACTGCAACAGGGCAAACTCCTGCTAAACTGTTGCTAAACAGAGAAATTCGAACCAAGCTGGCTCCTTGTTTATTTTCGAACCGAAAAGAAACCAGGGATAAAGAAACTGGAAGAATATTCAAAGTTATCAGCGCAAGTACGTGGAACAAGCTAATGAAAGACAAAGAGTGAAGATGCCTGATTTCCGGGTTGGAGATACTGTTCGACATAAACTGCCTTCACACAGGAAAGGTGAGTCGAAGTTTGGGCTTCCTAAAACGATAGTAAAAGTTAAAGGTAAATCGACATATCTTCTAAGTTCTGGTGAAACCGTCAACGCAAGAAACCTGGTGAAAGTCAAAGTTCCAGTCTCTGCCCTGCCTAGCCCTGATAGTACCCGAGCTGAAGATGGAACTGTAGACATAAACTATCTTCCTCCCGCGGAGCAGCCTTTGGAGCTTGAACCGGTCAACTTCGATCAAGCTATACCAATAGACCGACGTTATCCTCAACGGATTCGACGACGTCCTTTACAGTTTGTTCCCGGGTCGGATGTTGGCTTCATTCGGGAATGAACAGTCATCTTTCAAAGAAGGAGAAAAGTGTTGTGTATGAAAATAGAAATTTAATAGTTTTCTAGAGATTTGAAACGTTAAGGTTTTTTGAAGTAGTCAAGGAGTACTTCACATTGATATTACCATTATACTTTCTGTT
>JASAND010008199.1:0-11579 GCA_030248195.1 Trissonchulus latispiculum | reverse complement strand
ACTGAAATTGGCTAAAATCTACACTGAGAAAAAGTTAGAAATCTGTTTTGTCATAAAATTTCCAATTTTCGCCCGAACAGTCCGACTCAGGCATGAAAACACGCGCCAGTGTCCTGGCCTTACGGCGCAGGAAAAAGTTAGACTCAATTTGCTAATTTAGGGTTTTCCGGATTTTTGAAGTTTGGATCAAAATTGACCAAAATCGGTTTTGGGTTCAAATTTGGCCTCCCAGATTTCGTTCAAAACTTACTAATTGTCTGTCCAACATTTTCCATTATAGTTACTGAACTGCTGGGTAGACGCTGAAAGTGGAATGTTAATTTTAGGCATCATGTATAGGCTAAGAAGCACCACTGAGAGTGGCTAAAATTTACACTGAGAAAAAGTTAGAAGTTTGTTTTGTCATAAAATTTTCATTCTTTGCCCAAACAAGGCGATTCAGACATGAAACCACGCGCCAGGGTCCTGGCCTTACGGCGCCGGAAAAAATTACACACAATTTGTTAATTTGGGTTTTCCGGGTTTTTGAAGTTTGGATCAAAATTGACCAAAATCGGTTTTGGGTTCAAATTTGGCATCTCAGATTCGTTCTAAACTTACTCAATTTTCTGACCAACATATTCCATTATAGCTACTGAACTGCTGGGTAGACGCTGAAAGTGGAATGTTAATTTTAGGCATCATGTATAGGCTAGAAGCACCACTGAGATTGGCTAAAATCTACACGAGAAAAAGTTAGAACCTTGTTTTGACATGAAATTTTCATTTTTTGCCCAAACAAGGCGATTAGTTTTAATAGAAACCACGCGCCGGGTCCTGGCCTTACGGCTTTGAAAAATTAGGGGTTATTTGTTGTTCCCAATTTGGGTTTTCCGGATTTTGCAGTTTGGATCAAAATTGACCAAATCGGTTTTGGGAGGCGGGCACTCTTGACCTCCCAAATTTCCGATTTCAAAACTTACGCATTTTCTGAACAACATATTCCCTCGTCTCCACGATAACGGCTGAGCCCCCCCGCAAATTGGACCCCAGTGACCCCCCCCCCCCCGCAAATTGGTTCCCTGTCGAAACGGGGGTACGCTCACTCGCTCTATGCTTGTGTGTTAAAGCTCAGAAAACACAAACACTACGTGCGCGAGTTTTGTGTCTGTTTCGAACACGAGTACTCCTCTATAATGCTAATACCACATTACTCCGAAATTGAAGGGTACAGTTTTCGGGAAGCTCAACCGTTAGCGTGCAGAGGATGTGTCACGCTTATAATACATAGAGTATGGCTGCTGTCATACTCTTTTATGTATTATGTACTCTTGATTACAACTACTGAACTGCTGGGTAAACGCTGAAACTTGAATGTTAATTTTAGGCATCGTAAACTGGCTAAGAAAGGCCACTTCTGTGGTTATCCTTAAATCTGCAATGACAATTATTGCAAGATCCTTGTTTTGTCATAAAATTTTCAATTTTCGCCCGAACAGTCCGACTCAGGCATGAAAACACACGCCAGGGTCCTGGCCTTACGGCGCAGAAAAATTGAATAAATTTGTTAATTTGGGTTTTCCGGATGCAAGTTTTGATCAAAATTGACCAAAATCGGTTTGGGTTCAAATTTGGCATCTCAGATTTCGTTCAAAACTTACTCATTTTCTGACCAAAATATTCCATTATAGCTACTGAACTGCTGGGTAGACGCCGAAAATTGGAATGTTAATTTTTTAAATAATGTATGAAGTAAGAAGCACCACTGAGATTGGCTAAAATCTACGCTGAGAAAAAGTTAGAACTTTGTTTTGTCATAAAATTTTTCATTTTTTGCCCAAACCAGGCGATTCAGACATGAAACCACGCGCCATGGTCCACAGCCTTACGGCGCCGGAAAAAATACACACAATTTGTTAATTTTGGGTTTTTCCGGAGTTTTTGAGTTTTTGGATCAAAATTGACCAAAATCGGTTCGAATTTGACCTCCCAGATTTCGTACAAAACTTACTCATTTTCTGTCCCACATTTTCCATTATAGTTACTGAACTGCTGGGTAGACGCTGAAGGTGGAATGTTAATCTTAGGCATCATGTATAGACTAAGAAGGGCCACTGTAGTTGGCTATCTACATTGAGAAAAAGTTAGAACTTTGTTTTCTCATAGAATTTCAATTTTTGCCCGAACAGTCCGACTCAGGCATGAAAACACGCGCCAGGGTCCTGGCCTTACAGCGTAGGAAAAATTAGACACAACTTATTAATTTGTGTTTTTTCCGGATTTTTGAAGCTTGACTCAAAATTGACAAAATTGGCCTAAATTTTGGATCATATTTGGCCTCCCAGAATTCGTTCAAAACTGGGTTCAAAATACTGAACTGCTGGGTAGACGCTCAAAGTGAAATGCTAATTTTAGACATCATGTATACGCTAAGAAGGGTCACTGGAGTTTGCTAAAATTTACAGTGAGAAAAAGTTGGAACCATGTTTTCTCATAAAATTTTCAATTTTTGCGCAAACAGGGAAATCCATGCATGAAAACACATGTCCGGGTCCCGGCTGCTAAGCTTATTCCGCTACAAAGATTTTTCGATTCTAACTTCTGCGTACTTTTACAGCACCTGCTAACTATCTTTATGCGGTACCTTTTTGATTTTGTTTCAGAATTCTTCACTGTGGATCAAAACAGCTTAGCCTGATGGTCGTCTCCATGGTGGTTCTCTGTCGTGAAGCCATGAAGCCAAGTCATTAAAAAGAAAACAAATTTTAATGTTGTTTTTTATTGCTGTATATTGTGCATAGTTAAGGTAGGGCACATACAAAAACAAAAACAATAGACCAACTCCACATAATTCTTCAGCTCTGAAAACCCACGGACATAAGATTGATACTCTAGTTATAATAATTACAAATACAACTCAGTACAGCCAAGAGTACATAATGATAAGAGTATGACAAGCGTCACACTCTATGCAGTGAAGGACAAAACTATGTTATGCGCGCTATAGGCTGACCCCCCCACACAAATTGACCCAATACCACACCACCCTGTACGTGGTCCAAACGGGGCTCGCTCGCTGCTTTGCATAATTACACGCTGAAATTAACTAGGGTCCAATTTGGAGGTTTAAGCGTGTATGTTTAACACTTGTATGTAGAAATCATGCTAAGCGAGTGAGTGACCTCCGTTTGGAAGTATGTGCCCATATAGGGGCGGTGTGACAGGGGGCCAATTCGTGGGAGGGGTCAGCCGATAGCGCGCATAGCATAGTTTTGGCCTTCTACCTGCTTTTCTTCATTAGAGAGACATCGCAGAGATTTTAGGTACCAACAATCGTAGGTCAGGGGTGTCTTAGTTATATTTCAGTGCACGTACCTAAGTAGGGGTGCCTCACTGAAGTATATATTAAGGCACTGTTGACGATTCCTTACTTGTTTGTTTCCATGAAAACCCACTGAAATTGTACTACATTTCTAGGCTTTTCTTCATTAGGCAGGACATCACAGAGATTTTACGTACCAACAATCATGGATCAGGGGTGTCTTAGTTATATTTCAGTGCGCATACCTAGGTAGGGGTGCCTCACTGAAGTATATATTAAGGCACTCCTTCACGAATTCTATCTGCTTTTCTTCGTAGGGAGACATCACAGAGAGTTTAGGTGCCAACAAGTCAGGGGTGTCTTAGTTATATTTCAGTGCGCGTACCTAAGTAGGGGTGCCTCACTGAAGGATATATTAAGGCATTTTTGGCGAATTCTACCTGCTTTTCTTCATTAGAGATACATCGCAGAGATTTTAGGTAGCAGCAATCGTGGGTCAGGGGTGTCGTAGTTAATTTTCAGTGCGCGTACCTAAGTAGGGGTGCCTCACTGAAGTATATATTAAGGCACTCTTGACGAATTCTACCTGCTTTTCCTCATTAGAGAGACATCGCAGAGAGATTTTAGGTACCAATAATCGTGGGTCAGGGGTGTCTTAGTTATATTTCTGTGCGCTTTCCCCCCCCCGCGAGACTTGTACCTACATTGTCAGTCCTAGTAATTTCTGTGGCGTACTAGTGCCTCACTGAAGTATATATTAAGGCACTCTTGACGATTCCTTACCTGTTTGTTTCCATGAAAACCCACTGAAATTGAACTACATTTCTAGGCTTTTCTTCATTAGGCAGGACATCACAGAGATTTTAGGTACCAACAATCATGGATCAGGGGTGTCTTAGTTATATTTCAGTGCGCATACCTAAGTAGGGGTTGCCTCACTGAAGTATATATTAAGGCACTCCTTGACGAATTCTACCTGCTTTTTTTCGAAAGATAGACATCACAGAGAGTTTAGGTGCCAACAAGTCAGGGGTGTCTTAGTTATATTTCAGTGTGCGTACATAAGTAGGGGTGACTCACTGAAGTATATATTAAGGCACTCTTGACTAATTCTACCTGCTTTTCTTCATTAGACATCGTAGAGATTTTAGGTACCAACAAGCCTGGGTCAGGGGTGTCTTAGTTATATTTCAGTGCGCGTACCTAAGTAGGGGTGCCTCACTGAAGTATATATTAAGCCACTCTACCTGCTTTTCTTCGTTAGGGGTGTTTTAGTCATACAAGAATAAAAATGCTCCGGTGGAGCATGAAAAATGCAATATGGGTGACATTAGGTTGTAAATGGACAGAGGACTAGGTTTTAAAACGTTAATATGGGAGGGACAGGTTGTAAATGCCAGGAGGACTAGGTTAAAAGCGCACTAATATGGACCAGCTTCGCTGAACAAGCCATATTCGCTGTCATTCATGTTCCATCTACATGACATACGAGTAAGATCTACACTCTTCAGCTTTCACAGAAAGCAGGACGATTTTGAAATATTAAAGCTTATTCCAAATAAACAATGCAGTTCTGGTAGAAAGGTGTTCAAGGTGTTTTTTCTGTACTGTCAGCGCAGAATCTTGAGTTAAGTTGATGCGAAAGGCAGTTGGCATTATATACGCGTATTATTAAGTTGTTTAATAAGGAACATATACACATACTTGCAAGGTCATGCTGGCAAATCGTACAATTTTCTGAAGAACTGCCGATAGCAACAGCAAGCAGCAGCCGTTAGAAACTCTGGACAGTTTTGCCAGCATGACCGTGCAAGTATATGTATATAGTCGTGTTCCTTATTAAACAACTTAATAATACACGTACATAATGTCAACTGCCTTTCGCATCAACTTAGCACAAGATTCTGCGCTGACAGTGCAGAAAAACACCTTGAGTGTGCGACCGTGTAGCCGAATGGTTAAGGCGCCGGACTTCGGATCCAAAAGTCCGAGGTTCGATTCCCGCCTTAGCCATAATGACGTTACATTGTTTCCTTGAGCAAGAAACCTACGGTCACTGCTCCGCCGGTCGGATGAGGCGTTAAATTGGTGGGCCCGTGTGCTGCCTTGCTGGGGGTAGTGCACGCTAAAGAACCCTTAATCCACTTATCGTCAAGAGTAGGGCGCGGAGTTCCAGGTGGAAGGTACCCTCCTTGGGATATACCAGCACTTCTGCAATGTGGTCCGCCTACCTCCTGTGAGGGAGTGTTGGGTGCAAACTGTTGTACTCAAAATGGATCACACAACTTTCCGGGTTTGTCTCTGATCCCACCCCATCTGCGCTTGGGGCTTGGAGTGTCGAAAGAGCTGTGCTCCTCTACCTTGCGCATGAGCAGTTACTGGATGTCTTACTACCGGAGCCGAAAGGCCAAGATGTTGTCTGCTCCAGCTTCCCATTGTGGGACAGCATTCAGGCGACGAATAAGCTTTAATATTTCAAAATCGTCCTGCTTTCTGTGAAAGCTGAAGAGTGTAGATCTTACTCGTATGTCATGTGGTCCATATTAGTGCGCTTTTAACCTAGTCCTCCTGGCATTTACAACCTGTCCCTCCCGCATTAACGTTTTAAAACCTAGTCCTCTGTCCATTTACAACAGAATGTCACCCATATTGCATTTTTCATGCGCCACCGGAGCATTTTTATTCTTGTCCTATTTCATTTTTAAGGTTCTCAGTAAAGAGCAAAAACGTTAAAGCTGTGTGAAAGAAATTTTAAAAATTCCGCCAATCATTAATCGTCAACCGAAAGTACAGAACAAAGAAGCTTGGTCCAAGTTCTTCCTTTTTCTCTATTTTGACAGAAATCCAACATCCAGTACCCATGGCTGCAATAGTTTTAATTGCTGTATATAGCATATAGCACTCTACTGCAGCGCAACCAAATGCAAACTTTACTGTCAGTGAAGGAAACTCATAAAACGCCATTTGGAATGCTCTTCCGTACTTGTACACTAAATTTCGGACGATTGCAACTTACCTGAAGCTAGTTACAGGCCGTGCTGTACTTCAGCAGCACTCTACTGCAGAGCAATTAGGCGCTAACTTCACTGCCAAAAAAGGAGACTTGTATGGCATGTTTTCCAATGCTATTCTGCACCTGCCTACAGAATTTTAGACAATTGCAAGTTTTCTGTAGTTAGTTATAGGCCGTGCTGTGCTTCTGCAGCACTCTACTGCAGTACAACCAGATGCAAACTTTACTGTCGGTGAAGGAAACTCAGACGGCACGATTTGCAATGCTCTGCCGCACATGTGTGCAAAATGTCGGACGATTGCAACTTACCTGTAGCTATTAACCAGGGTATTTTTTACAGGGGGGGCGGCCCCCCCCCGAAATTGACCTTCCCCCCCGAAAATACCTTCCCCCCCGAAATCGCCCCCCCGGGATTTTGGTCTTCCCCCTTAATGAGGTCTACATTTTTTCCAAAAATGGTAAAATTTTCAAAAATTTTCCGGCTTCGCCGGAGATTTTTTACCTAAAAATAGCTATTTTTGGCTTAAATGCTGGCATTTTTGAGAACTTTTTGCGTTTCTACGTGTAAAATACGCCAAAAAATAGCAATTTTTGGCTCATTTTTACCAAAAAATCTCTCCCCCCCCCCGAAACAAATCCCTAAAAAATACCCTGGTTACAGGCCGTGCTGTACTTCTGCAGCACTCCACTGCAGCGCAACCACATAGTAACATCGTAACAAGTATACGAAACGTATCTATAATCGTTTGTCATGTCCTAAACTATCTGTATGCCGAATTTCAAATATCAGTGACGAATGAATAACTTGTTATCGAAGGTGCTGTGTTTGGGGCAGCACATACAGCACGGTGGAAGCTAGAGAGTGCACCAACTAACATAGCTACAGTTCCCCCTTACTACAGACATAATTTTCACCAAGTTTCATATGTTTAGCCGTTTCCAGTAAGTCTAGAGGCAGCGTACTACGGTTGCTGCATAATAGTGCAGCACGATAGCAGCACTGTACAGAGCTGCGACTATGCTCATCGTGTTCACCGACCCCGATAACCTTTATATGCGTCCCACTATGTGACCCAAAACAGCATATTTAGGCCTATTTTTGACTATTTCCTGGTTGAGTTGGGACTTTTCCGAAAATGGTATTTGGCCGGACCAACTTTGGGCCGGCCGCCAGAAGGATCCTGACCAAATATCAAAAATCGCCCTCGTTAGGACATATAAACCCTTCCGTAGATCCTTATGCAACAAACCACGTCTCTCTAGCGTCTTCCCTGAGTCCTGTAGCTTTGACAAAAAAGTGGCCATTTTGGACATTTTAGCGCCAAGTCCACTTTTGGCCGGCCGTAATGGCTAGCCGGGCCAGGCAGCGAAAAAATATCAAAAAGGTTCACTTTCGGGGTATATACGTTCAGAAAAACCAAACTTCACATGCTGAAAATCCCAGATCGTTCTAACACTCCGAAAGAAAATTGCATTTTCCCAAGCGTGACTTACACGGAAAAAAACAAACGGACCTAACTTGTCCGGAAGCGAACATTTTCAAAGTTGGAAATTTTGACCAAAACTTTTTGCGACTTGTAGTGATCTAAGTAGATTCCAACGATACCAAAATTGTCCAGTTTGGTTGAGTATTTAGCTGGCACGGAGCTCGAACGGGTCTCCAAGGGCCGCACTGAGCCTTTTACACCCATATTATAGGGAAGCGCTCTCTAACCTTGTGTGCATACATTTTTACTCTCCTTCGGGTGTCTGTGCGGACCTAACCGGGTATGTCACAATGAGGCAAACCTAAACCATTCCTATAGAAAGTATACTACATTCATCTTCAGTTGCTTCTACACTTTTCTAAGGTGTCTGTAGATAGCTAGCCACCGTTAATAGCTATACAAAACTTCCATTCTAAATAGTTTGTTGTGCTTCTATACCGTTGTTATCTGGGATAACTCCTAGCTTTAAATTTATAACTGAAGTTGATCCAGTATACAAGGAGCAAAAGCATCTAAAGTTTTAGGATAATATTTGAGTTTGAGTCATCGGTTGCCAGTCAGTTACGAGTGTCGCCTCTGCCAAAGAGTTTGTTGGTTGGCGGTGGTTGCCGTACTGCATATGTATTTTTCCATATGAGATGTATTAAGCCAACACTGCATAAGAGCTTGCCGGTTGGTTCCTATACTATTTTCATATATATATATATATATATATATATATATATATATATATATATAAATATATATATTAAAAGTAATATTGGCGATTATTCATGGTGGGCAATCATTTTTGCCTATTCATAATCGCAACGGCGTCTTGCCGAATATTTAAATTGCTTTGTTTTGCCAAGCAATTTTGCCGATTATGTATAATTGGCAAAACGTGTTGTCGGCCGATAATGAATAATAGGCAAAATGACTGCCAACTTTACATATTCGGCATATAATTTCTAGATTAGGTTAAACCAACACAGTATAAGAGGTTGCAGATTGATGACCTTTTCGTGTCGTTGTACCTTACTTTTTCGGTGCATAAATTGATGTAATTAAAAGTGTGTTTGTGTAATTTCGATGTGTTGCGTCTTTCAGCAGATCCTAGTTTTAGTTAAAGTTAAACTAGTAGTTAAAGTTAAACTAGTTTAGCAGAAGGTTTAGCGTACTGATTTTTAGTGCCAGGTTTTCAGCTTTTTGGTGCTGCCGGAGTAGCAGTAGGTCAACTACTGTAATTCCATATAAAGTCCGACATCCTAGCAGCTATTCTTAAATTTTTTGGTGCATGGCAGGGACAATGTTTAGCAAAATTATTTTAGTGAGACAGAGAGAGAAATGTTATGGAGCGGCACAGTCAAGACAAGTCCCTCAGTAGATCTTAGAACGTATTCTCCTCCCTCTAAGCATAGTGATTTGTTGTTCAAATCAGATTGTTTGTAGGTAGTGTCTGAGGTTCAAAATGCATGTACTTCATTGTGAATGAAAGAAGAATTCATTATATGATGTTTCCACTCGTCAAAAATACTCAGAAGACGCATGCTGTTGTGTTTTTGGGCTCCGAAACGTTCATTTTAGCGCTAAATTTCATAAACTGAGCAAGTCAACGGAATGTCACAAATTTGAGGCACCTGAACACCTGCCCAACCAACGTAATGTCACAAACATGTCACAGTAACACCTAAGGTGTGGCCGGACATTTTTGTGACTTTACGTTGCTCACGAACGAAAAGACCCAAAAATGTCCGGACATTCCGTTAACGGGCAACGTAATGTCCGGACATTCCGTTAACGGAGAACGTAATGTCAAGATTTTTTGTGACTTCCTTACGCGAGCGATGAAACTTTATTTGAAAGACGCATTAGATGCATAGGATAACGTGGGGGGAATGCGGGGGGTGCAGACCCCCCAGATCGACAAAAAAACGGACAGACCCCATCAGCGAAAAGGAAAAAAGGGAAGCCCTCTCAACTATTTTTACCAAAAATAGGTAATTTTTTATCAAATCTTGCTGATGTTTTCAAAACATTTCTTAAAAATCACTAAAAATTGTGATTTTGTACTAATTTTGGTCAAAAACGAAACATTTTTTCTAATTTTTGCTAATTTCAGGGCAGACCGCCCTAAACTTTCAGAATGTTTCGGGGTAGACCCCTCGTCGAGGTCAGGGTAGACAGGTGTTATTGTATGGTTAGATGTGTAACAACTCCACTAGTACTGACATATGACAAAACACATTGGCCATAGTGGAAAACGCCAAGGGGTTGGGGGGTTTCTCAGAAACCGAGAAAACGTTTGGTAAGTACGAAAAAATTGGTACTGGAAATACTTAACGTTTTCTCTCAAACAAAAGTGAATTTTTCCCTAAATTGTGTAGCGTCTGGCTTGTGTCCCGTTAAAATTTTATTGAGTCCAGATAAGAAACCGTGTGTCCAGACGCACTTCTGAAAGCAAAGCAGCCCTATTACGGGCAATCATTTTGCACCAGTAACATAAAAATCCTGGTTCCAGGACACTTGGCTAATAGTGCAGGCTTCAAGTAGCTACAACAAATTTCTATGCCCTTAGACTTAAATTGAATTAGCTTTAGAATGGTATACGAGCTAAGGATTGTAACAACTATGACCTTGAAATGCTTACTAACCTTAAAATCCTAAGTAGTATAGGAGAGGACAAATGGGACTTCAGTACCACATCATTTCTTTATTTATACAATGTTCATTTGCATACAGTACTTCAATCAATACATGATATAAAACAATCATATAATTTATTCAATCAATACGTGTCCATATGCAAATGAATGGATACCATCGTCAAGCATATATCGTTTGTCACCGTAGCCGCTTATCCTACCTAGCACCGCTGTACTGTAGTCAGTTGATGACCTCTTCTATCCATGCTGCTCATGATATGTCGGGTTCTACCGCCATGCATTAATATTCGCCTATAATCTTCGTGCCTTAGTCTAACTGACCTATTAAGTCCCTTTGCCTGTAAAAATACCCTGATCACATAGGTGGCATTCAGTGCCATGCTGAAGTATTCGCTTGGATAGACGCGGGTATTTATTCAATCGTTCCTGATACTCTTGACCTTTCAGTAGGACGGCTCTAAGGAATTGCTGCACTGCGTCCTCCCCACGGTAAATCAATGGTTCACCTCGGACAACAGCAATTCCCTCAAAACACTGGATCACATCTACTAACCCAAATGCACATGGCCTATGACTCTCATACCTATTCGTATAAGAGGAATACGGGTTGGTTGGCAAGTATCTGAAAAGCTAGCTAAGCTCAATAAAAATGGGGTCAAATTTTTTTGTCTCCGATTTTGCCGAAAAGGTGCTTATAGGGGTTATTTGACCTGCTGAATCCGAATATAAAATCCGTTTTTCGATATGGCGTTTCCTTCATTCAGTATGCGCTTACGACTGTCTTAGAGCTTTCTGGAGCGATCGCCATCCATACTCCGAGAAAACAATCTAGCATTTCCAAACATTGGAGCGAGGTTTAGTGACCTAGCTTTCGGCACATCCTGGTACACTCACTGGCCTGTAATGCACAAAGTTTCCGCGGAGTAATTTGTACTTACATCTTCGAAATGGAACCAAATAACAGCAACAATATCGATAATGTGATCTACCACTGCGAACGCAGGGATTAACCAAATCACGTCATTGATAAGACAGATACGTGGAGTATTAATTGCAGCAAAGTTAGGTTCATTTTCTAAATCACAGCTCATTAGAAGTTAGTTAACCTCCACCCGTATAGACTTACAACATTT
>JASAND010008197.1:0-10841 GCA_030248195.1 Trissonchulus latispiculum | reverse complement strand
GGTGGAAAAATGCAAAGTTTGGGCCCATCTCTGAAAACCTCGGAAAATTAAAAAATCCCCCTCGTTACATTCCGCGCATAGTCCGAAATATTCAAATAAAACAAACCAAACCGATCTAGCTACTAGCCTGTGAAGAAAAGTCGAACACATTAGAAAAGTGCCAAAATAGCAAAAGTCCGACTTTTGAGCCTCAGCAGAAGAGCTCAGAATTGCCGGCAGTGTGCTCGTAAATCACCAAAGAAGGTTGCATGGGAAGACCCTGCCTACCAACAGATAACAGTAGTATTGAATCAAAATGCCCATATCGTTCCAACACTGCGCTGACATAGCACTTCCGAAAAGCGTTGTTAACCGAGGAAAAAAACAAACGCACGGTAACTCCTGCATAGTGCAAAATTGCTGAAGTCTGGAATTTTAACCAAAAGTATGGTGATACCTGTGGTACTGCTCGAGTACTTTACGATGGTAAATTTTTTACCTCCCGGACCTATAACTAGCTGGCACCAGGCCAAATCTTCTCGAGGGGCCGCGCAGACGTCTTAAACCACCCATATTATGTGGGGGCGCGAATTTTGATCACCTTTTTGAAGGTTAGTTATAGCAGAACGTATTACACAGAAGACAGCATGTTAGCCCCGCATCTCAGACCGCAGATCAGGAAGCCCAACTTTTAGCCCAGGGGCCCACGTCATAATGAAAAACTCTGATAAAAAGAAAGTGGAAAAGTAGAAATACACAAGTGTACGCGCTGAAAATTAAACAAAGGAACATTCTTTTTGAATTTTTTTCTTCCTTACATGAAGATTAAGCCAAACTGAACAGACGCGTAGCAACATACCAGACCATAGTAGTAGTCAATTGACCGGGATCGGACGACGACTGCGAAGAAGAGACTCTTCACCACTAATTGCACACCGACAACAGCAAAACAGTAAAGCACAAAAATAAAAATGCGTATATAAAAACATTTCAAAATGTTGTACCACCTGGCCCCTCCGACGGTCAATGTGGAGCGAACCCAGTAAAATGGGTGCGTTGTAAAGCAAAACTGACACCGGTAATGAGCTGGGCGCACAGAAAACTCCTATAGAAAAGTTTTGATAGGCCAAGTTAAGAGACTTAGTATGGACCTTCAGGAAACGGTTTCCGACAAATATGACCCTCCAGAGTGCAGAGTGGAAACAGCTCGACAAGATGGATGAGTTGGACGACAAAACGGACACCGGGAATGAGCTGGGCGCACCAAAAAAATCCCTGAGAGCAAAGTGGCTGAGAGGCCAAGTAGAGTCTAGTATGTAGCAACCAGGTAGCGGTTGCCGACATGACCCTCCAGACGTGCAAAAGGAAACCAGCCCAGCAACTTGGGTCAGTTGCAGAAGCAAACTTGAGAACGGGAATTCGATTCTCCGTCCGCAAAAACCTTTGTAAGCTCGATCTGAGGCTTCAGGTCGCAAAATAAGCAAAAAGAAACTAAGTGCAAAGTTGGACCTCAAAATTCACCCCTTTGATGCAGGCCAGTACCCAAAAATTACG
This sequence comes from Trissonchulus latispiculum, assembly GCA_030248195.1. Taxonomy (NCBI): domain Eukaryota; kingdom Metazoa; phylum Nematoda; class Enoplea; order Enoplida; family Ironidae; genus Trissonchulus; species Trissonchulus latispiculum. The sequence continues at coordinate 9,308 of JASAND010008197.1, read as the reverse complement.
CTCAGGGCCGGAAAATTATTTATATAGCAATTGAACGACCCTGATATGTGCCCTATTCAGCCATATAGGCAGCATTGCCCCATATATAGCCCAGTCTGACTTATTACAGCGCCTTTGAAGCATACTGTTTGGCCATTTTAGCGTTTTGGCCGACTTTGCCCCCCCCCCCGCCAAAAATTTTTTCCGGCTCTGGGAGGCATAAAAACTAGCCTATCGGCTTATTTTTGTTGCGTACTCCAAGAATATATATGATTTTCACAAGCAATCTGTAGTTATTAAAGTTACAAAACCCCTTTACCAGACGTCAAAGCAGAGAACCGGAAAAAACATCACTCTCGTAAGCGATTTTTGGCGCAACTTTTTAACGGAAAGTGGTACGGGGATGAAACTTGGCGAATATACTAAACTCGACACGTACAATTTTTTGCGCACATAATCTGCGCAGCTTCTGCGCACTGTTTGTTTGTTTCAGTTGGCTCAGGCTGGAAAGATAATCTTTGGATAAGATAAGAAAGATAAGATAACCCTAAAGTGCCCGGAAAAATAGAGTTTTGTGGGAAAATTTTGAAAAGTTTTCCCGGCTTCGCCGGATTTTTACTCATTTTTAAAGCATTTTTAGCTATTTTAAGCTTAAATTTATGTTACAAATAATCAATTTTTTAGCTCAGCAGCAAAAAATATATGGCTATTTTTAGACATTTTTCAATTTTTCATTTTTTTAGACAAAAATATTCTAAAAAAGCCAGTAACTGTGTGTGTAGTGTGTACATCAAAGAGTAAATAGACGGGCTTTTTCTAGCTGTTTCGCGAAAAAAGTGGGGGTGGGGAGCCCCCCTCCCTAGCGAGGGGGAACCCAAAAGTGGGGGGGGGAATCCACAGTGGTCTAAAATCTCTGAAAATGCAGTAAAACTAGCCTGTTTTCTACATATACTCCTATAACTATGCCAAAAAGTGCTCAAAAATCAAGGTTTGAGTAGCAAAATAGACGATTTTTGACAAAAAATTCCAGCGACGCCGGAAAATTTTCGAAAATTTTGTACCAAAAATTCTGAAAATTTGGCTTTTTCTGGGCACCTTATGGTGAGTGGGGGGGAAGCCCAAAAAAGTGGGGGTGGGCCGAGTGGGGGGGGGACCCAAAAAGTGGGGGACGCCAACACCCCCTCCCCCAGTAACCAAAGCCCAGTTTTCTTGCCACGGAAGTTGTTAAATTTTGAGTCGCGATACTGCACCATTTCCAAGAACCCATATATTAAAATAGATTAGGTTGATAATCCCAAACAGGATCACGATTAAAAAGACAAACCTGAGCGGGTGGAATAGAGACGGCCGGCCCGCCAGCGGTCAGGGCCGACGGGCCTCGAAGTCCGAGGATTGGCTTGCCGGTTCTGGATGCTGATAGAGCCAGGATAGGAGATTAAAGAGATCCGTAAGGGCTGGTCGTTTGTCGGGCTCTTTCCAGCACTGGCTCATCAGATAGTACCTAGAAAAAAGAAGTATATATTTAGGTAGCAAAAAATAAACATAACAATTATGACAGATAACGATACAATAAATGAAAAGCAAGAAAGGTTTTGTAAGAAAGAGCCAGTATTCATAAGCAGCAAGGACTGGGTAAAAACAGCACAAAAATACACTAACCCATTTGACTTAACGTTTAACACTCATGTCACCACTTAAACGCAAGCTGGACAGTTCTTTAAGTCTCCCTATGGAATAGCTTTTATCAAGACGTAGATTTAGATCAGGGTAAGACTCAAACTTGGTTATCAGTTCTCAGTTACTCATAAGGAAATAATGAAAAACGCACGCCTGTGCTAAGGAAAAGTCTTAATCCGAAACAGGAGAGAGCCAATGGGCGCGGTGTTTTTATTTCCTTTATGATTAATGCTTGTATTCTTCGTAGATCCGCCTGCTGCTAGCCCGCGTTTACTTAATTTTCTTGATGTAAGCTCTCAGTATATACTCTGTACACTACCCCCCACAATCCAGGATTAATATAGACACACTCGTAGACAATAGATTTAATTCAAACTCTGTCTATACCATTTATCTCGAGACTGAACCGGGGTCAAGGGCTGCTGCAGTCGCAGCCTGCCTTCTTTAACCACTTGAACTAGGACTTGTTCTGTGGACAGTTCCATATAAGGGCTGTTTTCAAAATTCCAAGATTTCCCACAACACAACACCAAAACTCCTGCAATATACGGGACACATTACAAGTTCTATACTGACAACACAAAATAGCCAAAAATTGATTATTTTTGATTATTTTTCTAGACTGGGGGGAAGTGCGGTCGGAAGTTTCTATTTTCCCCGAAGCCTTCCAAAAAATACTCGCCAGTTTCTTTCGGATGTTTGAAATTTTTTAAAACAACAATGAATTTTTTCAAATTTTCTTCTAAAATAGTCGGAATCCTTATCAAATAGCACACTCATACGCTTAAAGGAGAAAGTCACTCATTTCTGGCAGTCCAGAAGTCGCCGGAGGTTCTGTCTGGTTGCGGCGGGGGAGGGGGGCAGGAAAATACTAAAACTACCCAACCGGGAAACGGTTTTTCCGGAATAATGCGTTCCAAAAAAACCCAGAACTGCCTTTTATAGCAAGCGAATTTCTACGGTAACGTACTTATACAAAGAGTTGCTTCCTACATTCATAGGTACGTACACGTCAGTCACGGTGAAAAAAGTAAAGTAATTACAGGTCAAAAAGGATAAAGTAAATTTACAAGTGGACTATACAGTACGTACCAAATGTTTGCCGGAACCGACACTTCTCGTGTCAGTATATATATATATACAAGAAATAAAAATGCTCCTCCGGTTGCATGAAAAAGTAATATGGGTGATGGTGAGGTTGCAAAATCAAGAGAGGACTAGTCTTTAAAATGCTTAATATGGGGCTAGGTTAAAAAATAGAAGAGGACTAGGTTGTGAGCGAATTAATATGGGCACAGCTTCGCCGAACAACCCATATTCGCGGTTTGTAAATGTAAATCATTATGCATATCCACGATACATTTGGTTTATAGTTCATAAATAACCTACAGCTACGGTATGTGCTCGAGCTTTGGGCAGTTTGAGGTAGTTTTTTGGGCCGTTTGACCAGTGGTCAATAGGACTCCTAGGCCGTAGTGACCAGAGGTCACTTCCGTCGGTTTCGGCGATACGCCCATTGAAACGAGCGTAGTCGATTTACTATATATGCGACCGACCAGAACGCCGAAAAACGCTGTTTAGAGGGAGTTTTCCCAACTTTGACCCTGGGCGAGGAACCACGGGAGCCATGCTGACCAGTGGTCACTTCGGGCGGTATCGGCAGTATGCTCATCGTTGTCAGCGACCCTGATTTACTATATATGGGCACCACCCCAAGGCCGAAAAAGGCCATTTTTAGTGACTTTTAGACCATTTCCAGTAAAAGTGGGCAGGTGCAGGTGTTTTCGCCCAAACAGGCCAAAAAAATGCAAATTTTGGGCCTATCTCCTGAAAGCTAGGGAGCAAAATTAAAAAATCCCCCTCGTTACTTTATGCACCCCTACTGGTAATTTTCAACAAAAGATACTAGACCTCTCCAGCTTCTACCCAGTTCTAGAAAAGTGTGACCAAAATTTGCATGTACTGTTACACTAGCTGCTAGGAATATATAAACGTAAATTATCACCATTTTGTTGTGTTGAACTACCGCAGGCTCTACTACTAGGAGAGGTCTAAGGATATGATGCTAAAGCTATTGGTCCAAGTCAGGAGGAAATAGAAGATCGTGGGAGAGTCCTAAATTATTCTTGAATATAAATTTTCCGTATAAATGGATACGTAAAATGCGCTGTTTAGTATGAAGCACTTATCGAAGAAAACGTTTGCTAAAATAAAAGTTCGAATAAAGCTCGAGCACATACCGTAGCTGTAGGTTATTTATGAACTATAAACAAAATGTATCGTGGATATGCATAATAATTTACATTTACAAACCGCGAATATGGGTTGTTCGGCGAAGCTGTGCCCATATTAGTTCGCTCACAACCTAGTCCTCTTCTATTTTTTAACCTAGCCCCATATTAAGCATTTTAAAGACTAGTCCTCTCTTGATTTTGCAACCTCACCATCACCCATATTACTTTTTTCATGCTCCAGAGGAGCATTTTTATTTCTTGTATATATATATATATATATATATATATATATATATATATATATATATATATATATATATATATATATAATGTAGGGGCGCGATAGCGCCCCTACATAATATGGGTAGAGGCGTCTGCGCGGCCCCCTGGAGACCGTGTTGGCCTGGTGCCAGCTAATTAGAGGTCCGGCGGTGGTAAAAAGGTTACCATCGTAAAGTACTCGAGTAGTACTACAAGTACCACCATACTTTTGCTGGGCTTTTTCTAGGCGAAAAAAGTGGGGGTGGGGAGAGTGGGGGGGGGGAGCCCCCCCCCCACACGAGGGGGGGGGGGCAAAAGTGGGGGGAATCCAAAGTGGTTTAAAATCCCTAAAACGCAGTAAAAATAGCCTGTTTTCTACATTATACTGCAATAACTATGCCAAAAAGTGCTCAAAAATCGAGTTTGAGCACCAAAATAGACGATTTTTGACAAAAAATTCCGGCGAAGCCGGAAAATTTTTGAAAATTTTCACCAAAAATGATTAAAATTTGGCATTTTCTGGGCACCTTATGGTGAGTGGGGGGGAAGCCCAAAAAAGTGGGGGTGGGGCCGAGTGGGGGGAAGGGGTCGAGTGGGGGGGACCCAAAAAGTGAGGGGCGCCCGCCCACCCCCCCCCCCCCCACTAAAAATGCCCAGCTTTTGGTTAAAATTCGGAACTTCGAAATTTTGCACTAGGCGAGAGTTATATACCGTGCGGTTGTTTTTTTTCTCGGTTAATAACGCTTATTGGAAGTCCATTTTCTAGCGAAGTGTTGGAACGATGTGGGCATTTTGGCACCATACTACTATTATATGTTGGTAGACAGGATCCCCCCATGCTACCTTTTTTTGTTCATTTTGGCACCTGGCCAATTTTGGCTCTGTGCCAAGGTCCCAAAGTCGGACTTTCGCTATTTTTCGCAAATTTTGGTCACACTTTTCTAGAACTGGGTAGAAGCTGGAGAGGTCTAGTATCTTTTGTTGAAAATTACCAGTAGGGGTGCATAAAGTAACGAGGATTTTTTAATTTTGCTCCCTAGCTTTCAGGAGATAGGCCCAAAATTTGCATTTTTTTGGCCTGTTTGGGCGAAAACACCTGCACCTGCCCACTTTTACTGGAAATGGTCTAAAAGTCACTAAAAATGGCCTTTTTCGGCCTTGGGGTGGTGCCCATATATAGTAAATCAGGGTCGCTGACAACGATGAGTATACTGCCGATACCGCCCGAAGTGACCACTGGTCAGCATGGCTCCCGTGGTTCCTCGCCCAGGGTCAAAGTTGGGAAAACTCCCTCTAAACAGCGTTTTTCGGCGTTCTGGTCGGTCGCATATATAGTAAATCGACTACGCTCGTTTCAATGGGCGTATCGCCGAAACCGACGGAAGTGACCTCTGGTCACTACGGCCTAGGAGTCCTATTGACCACTGGTCAAACGGCCCAAAAAACTACCTCAAACTGCCCAAAGCTCGAGCACATACCGTAGCTGTAGGTTATTTATGAACTATAAACCAAATGTATCGTGGATATGCATAATGATTTACATTTACAAACCGCGAATATGGGTTGTTCGGCGAAGCTGTGCCCATATTAATTCGCTCACAACCTAGTCCTCTTCTATTTTTTAACCTAGCCCCATATTAAGCATTTTAAAGACTAGTCCTCTCTTGATTTTGCAACCTCACCATCACCCATATTACTTTTTCATGCTCCAGAGGAGCATTTTTATTTCTTGTATATATATATATACTGACACGAGAAGTGTCGGTTCCGGCAAACATTTGGTACGTACTGTATAGTCCACTTGTAAATTTACTTTATCCTTTTTGACCTGTAATTACTTTACTTTTTTCACCGTGACTGACGTGTACGTACCTATGAATGTAGGAAGCAACTCTTTGTATAAGTACGTTACCGTAGAAATTCGCTTGCTATAAAAGGCAGTTCTGGGTTTTTTTGGAACGCATTATTCCGGAAAAACCGTTTCCCGGTTGGGTAGTTTTAGTATTTTCCTGCCCCCCTCCCCCGCCGCAACCAGACAGAACCTCCGGCGACTTCTGGACTGCCAGAAATGAGTGACTTTCTCCTTTAAGCGTATGAGTGTGCTATTTGATAAGGATTCCGACTATTTTAGAAGAAAATTTGAAAAAATTCATTGTTTTAAAAAATTTCAAACATCCGAAAGAAACTGGCGAGTATTTTTTTGGAAGGCTTCGGGGAAAATAGAAACTTCCGACCGCACTTCCCCCCCCAGTCTAGAAAAATAATCAAAAATAATCAATTTTTGGCTATTTTGTGTTGTCAGTATAGAACTTGTAATGTGTCCCGTATATTGCAGGAGTTTTGGTGTTCTGCTGTGGGAAATTTTGGAATTTGGAAAACAGCCCTATATGGAACTGTCCACAGAACAGGTCCTGATTCAAGTGGTCAAAGAAGGCAGGCTGCGACTGCAACAGCCCTTGACACCTGTACAGTCACGTGATAAATGGTATAGACAGAGTTTGAATTAAATCTATTGTCTACGAGTGTGTCTATATTAATCCTCGATTGTGGGGGGTAGTGTACAGAGTATATACTGAGAGCTTACATCAAGAAAATTAGGTAAACGCGGGCTAGGTTAAAAAATAGAAGAGGACTAGGTTGTGAGCGAATTAATATGGGCAGAGCTTCGCCGAACAACCCATATTCGCGGTTTGTAAATGTAAATCATTATGCATATCCACGATACATTTGGTTTATAGTTCATAAATAACCTACAGCTACGGTATGTGCTCGAGCTTTGGGCAGTTTGAGGTAGTTTTTTGGGCCGTTTGACCAGTGGTCAATAGGACTCCTAGGCCGTCGTGACCAGAGGTCACTTCCGTCGGTTTCGGCGATACGCCCATTGAAACGAGCGTAGTCGATTTACTATATATGCGACCGACCAGAACGCCGAAAAACGCTGTTTAGAGGGAGTTTTCCCAACTTTGACCCTGGGCGAGGAACCACGGGAGCCATGCTGACCAGTGGTCACTTCGGGCGGTAACGTCAGTATACTCATCGTTGTCAGCGACCCTGATTTACTATATATGGGCACCACCCCAAGGCCGAAAAAGGCCATTTTTAGTGACTTTTAGAACCATTTCCAGTAAAAGTGTGGGCAGGTGCAGGTGTTTTCGCCCAAACAGGCCAAAAAAATGCCAAATTTGCAGGCCTATCTCCTGAAAGCTAGGGAGTAAAAATTAAAAAATCCTCACGTTACTTTATGCACCCCTACTGGTAATTTTCAACAAAAGATACTAGACCTCTTCAGCTTCTACCCCAGTTCTAGAAAAGTGTGACCAAAATTTGCGAAAAATAGCGAAAGTCCGACTTCGGGACCTTGGCACAGAGCCAAAATTGGCCAGGTGCCAAAAAATGAACAAAAAAAGGTAGCATGGGGGGATCCACTGTCTACCAACATATAATAGTAGTATGGTGCCAAAATGCCCACATCGTTCCAACACTTCGCTAGAAAATGGACTTCCAATAAGCGTTATTAACCGAGAAAAAAAACAACCGCACGGTAACTCTCGCCTAGTGCAAAATTTCGAAGTTCCGAATTTTAACCAAAAGCTGGGCATTTTTAGTGGGGGGGGGGTGGGCGGGCGCCCCTCACTTTTTTGGTCCCCCCCACTCGACCCCTTCCCCCCCACTCGGCCCCACCCCCACTTTTTTGGGCTTCCCCCCACTCACCATAAGGTGCCCAGAAAATGCCAACTTTTAATCATTTTTGGTGAAAATTTTCAAAAATTTTCCGGCTTCGCCGGAATTTTTTGTCAAAAATCGTCTATTTTGGTGCTCAAACTCGATTTTTGAGCACTTTTTGGCATAGTTATTGCAGTATAATGTAGAAAACAGGCTATTTTTACTGCGTTTTAGGGATTTTAAACCACTTTGGATTCCCCCCACTTTTTGCCCCCCCCTCTTGTGGGGGGACGAACTCACAATCTCCCCCCACCCCACTTTTTTCGCCTAGAAAAAAGCCCAGCAAAAGTATGGTGGTACATGTAGTACTACTCGAGTACTTTACGATGGTAACCTTCATACCACCGCCGGACCGCTAATTAGCGGGCCCCCGGCCAACACGGCCCCCAGGGGGCCGCGCAGACGCCTTTTTACCCATATTATGTAGGGGCGCTATCGCGCCCCTACATTATATAGTCAGGGGGGGGGGAAAAACATGCCGGAAAAGAGGGGGAAACAAAACACGGTCGCCTACTCCCCAACCATAGCAGTTGCAGCTGCCTTGTATAGCCGGTTAGGGAGAGCAAGTCTAGAAGTATACCCTACAGTACCAGATTGGTTTCTGAGTTCGAATCTGTAAGCACAGTACTTGACCAAAGTTGACCTCCCAAAATGGGCCAAAATGCTATGATTTTCGAAAGTTTTGCAAGTATATATCTAACCAACTATCCAACTTTGGCTACTATAAATTGGCATGCGGGCATAATTTGACTTGCTCTATCACATGGCAATAGTGGTTTTCCCCTACGTCAACCCAGTAAAAAAATTTGACCATGTTTTTTCCCCCACATAAGTCCACTAGAGCAAGGAAAAAAAACATGGTGACCAGAATTTTCAAATTTTTGCGTATACTTCAGGAGAGAGCGTAACTAATGCTTCTATATGAAAGAAAAAGATATAAAACCATTAAAAACACCAAAATATGCCAACTTTGGGCATTGGTAGAAGCTTCTAGCTCGAAAATTTGATTTGCAGCATCAACATGCTAGGTTTTCGCAGTTTCAATAGTAAAAATGAAAATTTTCAAAAAACTTAAAAAATGGTAGGATATTGCAATTTTTTAACACAACTAACTTATTTCTACCGATATTCTGCATATTATGGCCAGTTCCCGGCAGGTTTTCTGGCACCCAAACTGGTTAGATACAGCGGATTTGGCATTTTTGACCAAAAAGTCGGTTTTTAAGCTTTCTGTGAGGTTAGAATGGTGCCTAGGTAGTTTTGCACGCTGAAAACAGCTGAAACAACGCTTTTAAAGCACCCTAAATGGTTAGTTGGTAGAAATCCGGGCCATGTTTTTTTCCCGCACCGTATTTTTTTTCCCCGATTTGCGGGTAAAAGAAACATGGACAAATCCCGCCAGTCGCCAGTGCTGAGAGAGGCAGGCAAGAGAAG